>VCNE01012994.1:0-15984 GCA_009869805.1 Oncopodura yosiiana
CTACGAAATTCAATTGAATAGAGGCGTAGTCCTTAGCATGGATGATACGATTACTTGTGGTACTAATTAAAACAAATCAAAAAACATATTTACCTTTCTAAAAAACTTTCAGAAAATGCCGACAATATACGTTTTCATTAAGCCATAATTGAAACTTGTTAAAAACTTACCATTTACGAGGAACGTAAAGATCCACAAATTCTCCAGCGTCGTTTTGCATAGTTAGACAGTTAATTAACCTTCACTAATTGAAATTATGATAGAATTCCAGAAAATTATCTTTTTCAGAAAACCTGCAGCACACTTTTAACAGCAAGTTGAACCAATTTGAATTTTCGCTATTTGTGCCTTCAGCCATCTACAATTTCATTCTGAATCTAATTGTTATAACTTTTCACAATTTTTATAATGAGGCTCTATCTGTCGAAGTTTATGAGTAAAAAATTATTCATATAATATTTCTTTTTTTTTATATTCACGTAATTTCTACATTAATGATTATATAAATAAATAAAATATTATTTTTAAACATTATTTAATATTGACTTAAATTGATGCATCAAGTTTATACTTGCAAATCAAATTAGTTTATTAATAACAAAAAACCAACACAAAAGCTACGACAGTTGTTTTTTCCTAAACCAGGAGTACTACTCCACTCGCTCATTGCTACTCTCTGTGTTAATATATCTTAATATAATATCATATCATCATAAAATCAAGGAGTAATCGTAGCAGTAATCAATTACTCTGTATAATTGTATTACGATTAAAATTACTTGATAATCAAAACCTATGATTAAAAATTACTGAAGCTTTTCGAACTTGTGATTAACGAATTACAATTATCGAAGGAGTAATTGATCTGTAATTTGGCAAATGTAATCAGTAGTGTATATGTAGCTCATTATTGCAATGCATATCGACCAATTCAATTGTTAGTAGTAGTCGAAACTATGTCGATCAACTCTCATGTTAACGATATCGTACTTTTCAAGTACTTCAGATCAATTTCGTCAGTTTTTTTAAACATTCTTCAGTTTCAAATTTAAAATTGACAAATTTGCAATTTTACGCCCAAGAGTCAGAAATAATTATTTTTAAAAATTAGGACATGTTCTGCGTGATTCAGAATTTTTTCTCTACAATATAGGCACAGAGAGTAGTTGGAGAGTGGATTGGCATTTCTGTTCTGACAAAAACAAAAGACAGATGTCTCTAGGATTCTCCGCCTTTTTCTTGGTTGATTTGAATTGCTGAAGGAAGGAAAAAAGTTGAGCAAAGAAACATTATTTATAATTATTAAAATGTCTCTCTTGACGTCGTCACCCAATATCAGCAATAATAATATTCAAGAGACTAATGAAGCTAATAGTGGTGGTGGTGACGAGTTGGATATTATTGTCAATAATGTTGTGTGCAATTTTAGTGTTCGATGTCATCTTAATCTCAAACAAATTGCAATGAATGGCAATAATGTCGAGTATCACAAGGAGATGAGTGTAAGCATTTTTAAAAGTATTTAGGTCAATGTGCTGAGCCATTTCCTGACTTTAATTATTTATTTATTTTTTTTACTAGGTACTGATTATGAAACTTCGATCACCACGATGCACAGCTAGCATTTGGTCCTCAGGGAAAATTACAATGACTGGTGCAACGACTGAGGCAGACGCCAAGATCGGAGCAAGAAGGGTTGCTCGTGTTCTCCAAAAACTTGGATTTAAAGTGCGCTTCACTAACTATAGAGTCGTCAATGTCCTCGCGACGTGCACAATGCCTTTTGCAATTAAAATTGCTGACTTTTCACAAGCTCATCCAAGAAGAGCAAGGTAATTTAACAAGAAACAAATTAATTAATTATTCATCACTAACAAACTATTACTTACTAGCTACGAGCCAGAATTACATCCAGGAGTGACTTACAAATTGGAACAATTAGGAGCAACACTCAAAATTTTTTCTACTGGAAGTATAACAGTAACAGCACCAAGTGTTAGTCGAGTGCAAGAGGCAATTGAGCAAGCTTATAGTCTAGTCTTTGAGTTTAAAAAAGAACGTCGTGGTGAAGACTTGGGTCAATATCCTATGGTTGAACGTAAAAAACGACGAAGAGAGCTCCAGTTACAGAAATAAATATTATTATTATATATTACTTACTCATCATCATCATTATCTCCTATATTTTAAGAACACAACAAGACTCTACCACCTACCTATATTATTATTATTATAATTTATATAAAAAAACAAAAACAAAAAAAATATTATTACAAGTATTTTATGTGTAAGATTAACAAGGATTCAAGATCGATTGATGGAGTTTCAGCGCTGGAACTCCACTTGACCTTGCATAGTTCTTGTAAGTATATATGTTTAAAAAATCTCTTATCTCTTAATATTATGATTATTATTTATTGTCTATCTCCCGGAAGAAAATCTCACGGACCAGATTAACTGAAACGACCTCAAATTTTTTTTTTCTTTTCCCTTGGATGTTGTTAATTTTAGGTGAAGCTCAGCTATATATTTATTTGTAAATCTATTTAACTAATAATTTAAATACGACGAAGAACGCAATATCGAGTCTTTTCTAACCAGCAGCATTGAAATAAATGAAGTGAGCAATTTTTTTGTTGTTCCAGATTTTTGATAATAATTAAACTGTGCGTTTATTTTATTATTCATTCTTTACAGAATTATTACATATTATTATTATATGCTTACTATTTTGTTCACAGTTGCATTGAATTCATATTTTTATATATATATATATTGAAAATCGAAAAAAAATTGATTGTACTCTAAATAATAAGCAAATGAACAACAACACACTCGACCGACATTTAACAATTATGGAAATATAATAATAATAACAATTAATTAGTTTTTAATCACAGATGACGACAAATATTATTAGTTTGAAAAATTTTTACCCTAAAAAGCACGACGACACTTAGAATCTCTACTACTAGTCTCTAGTCTTTTACAGTTTTCAATGAAGAAGCAGTAGTAATAATAAGTAATAAATAGTAAATGTAAAAATGTTGTTTTTTAGAAACAGGTACGAGAGTCATTCTCAAAAATTCATTCATTTCTTTCTTTCTTTCTTTCTCTTCTTCTTGAGCAAAAACGTATTGAACAGTTTATGGTGTGAAGGTTAAATATTATATTTAAATTACACAAAAATTTTATCTACTTCATTCTTTCTTATCCTTTCAATAAACGACTAAAGCACTTGAATTGCTGCATAAGGTTTATTCTTTACTCATTTTTTTTGTTTTTAGTCACTTATCTCTCATCGTCTTGTTCCACAAAAGTATAAAAAAATTCTTATTTCTCACAACTTGTACATTATTTTTAAAATACACGTTTCTTTTTCTGTTTCTTCTTCTTCAGCTCAAGTCTTGAATACTCTTGTAAATATATACATATATATTATATTATATAGAAATTATTATTTTAGCTGTCCAACTCATTGCTCTTTTCGCTCAACATTTTCACTATTATATAATTAATATGGCATCTTTAAAAAAGAGAGTAATTAGTTAAGGCTAAATATAATACATTTAGGGCCTATGAAATCGTATGAGATGTCGACTTTCTTGGTGAACTTCCATTTCGGTGGATTTAAATTCATTCAGCTCTTTACGAATGGCTGCTTTGTCCTTGGGTGTTAGACGAGTCCATGGTTTATCTGCTCTTCGGTCATAGTCTTGAGCTTGAGTCACTTCGATGTAGTCGTTGAACCGAATAATCTATAATAAAATTAATTAAATAACAACTCATTTCTTTTAAACTTGTTTCTGCTTATCTCTTCTCACCTTCTTCTCTTTCAGTTCTTCAATTGTCGGTCTAAAGCTCAATTTCCTCAGAAGCATACGCTTCTTTTCTTCTTTGGCTTTCTTAGCTTCTTCCGGAGTTTGTTCTACACGGAATATTAAAAATAACATTTTTTACTTGTTCTTTAAAATCGTCACACATCATCACACAACAAATACTTTATGCTGACTAAATAATATTTAATATGTAGTAAAGCTATTAGCAGGAGTCAACTTTTTCGCCCACACTATTGCTTGTAGTTACAAGGGCGTATAGATAGTTATATATACAAGATGTATAAACAAAAATTGCATTTACTCTCATCTTCATCTCAATTTCTCAGAGCAGCCTACGCACATTTTTTTTGCAATTCGTAATTTGCATACATCAACTCAATAATAATAATAATAATCTTACTACGACTTACTTTTAAGAATATTTCGCTCTTCAAGTTCCTCCTGAGAAGGTCTCATAGACAATCGCCTGGAATGATTAATAGCAAGTCCAGGAATGCACAAAAAAAACATCCAGTCCACCATTTTTCAAAAAACACACACAGATAAAGAGAGAGAGAGAGAGAAAATAATAAAAAAAAATATTAGTCACTAATATTTACACTTTGACAAAATCATTATCACTTGTTCATCACTGACCTAATTAGTTTGGCTCCAATGGCCTCCTTACTCTCTTGCACTTCCTTGTCAGTGACAACTCTGAGAATATTTCGAGCAATCAACTCATCTCTCTCAGGTCTCAAGCTCAATTTTAATGCTAATGAATCTTTTCTAGCAATTTTGGCTGCCAATCGACCTGCAACAATTAATCCACGTCCACACATTACACAAAATCCACGACAAATCTCCATAATTATTATTAATACTTAAATAACTAATAAATATGAGTGGTGATGATGTTGTGATTGCTACATTTGAAACAAGACTAAGAGTAACAAAAGTAACATTGAGTTTTGACTAAATGTTTTGGCTCTGAGCCCAGACTAAAAAATTCCACCGTGACATAATGTCTCTCTTATACATATTCTGACTGAACAAAAGTAGAGTTCAGCCAGATTGAATTAAGAATTTA
This sequence comes from Oncopodura yosiiana, assembly GCA_009869805.1. Lineage (NCBI taxonomy): Eukaryota > Metazoa > Arthropoda > Collembola > Entomobryomorpha > Oncopoduridae > Oncopodura > Oncopodura yosiiana. Next base: position 4,909 of record VCNE01012994.1, read on the forward strand.
AAGCCTAAGTAGTTGGCAGATGAGACATTGTCACCTTGAATTTTGGCTCAAAGAAGAGAGTGAGTAAAAGTGAGGGTCATGATAGAAAAAAGAACACAAGGATTTTTTTTGAGTCGAGAAATGGAAAATAACAAAATAAATACATAAGAAATACAAATAGAAAAAAACTAGTTCAAAGTTTTCCTATCACTGCGTTTGGCAATGTCTCAAAAAAATCATCTGAACCTGCTGGCTCAACTCAAGTTTAAAAATATATAATGCAACATCATCACCATTAATTCACTCAATTAAAATTAAACACAACATACTGGCTTTCTCAGGGCTGTCATCATCATCATCATCTTCCTCTTCATCTTTATATAGTACTGGTCCATCTTCTTCAGAATCATCAGAATCTGTTTTAGATTGAGAGTCTGGAGGTGGTGGCGGTGGCTGAGATAGCAAACTTTGCTGTTGTTGAGATGTATTGTTACTATTATTTTGATCCTTACTACTATCTTCTCGATCTCTATATGCCATTCCAAATCGAATTGGTCTCGAACTAAAAGAAATAAACATTATCAACAACAATTAAAAAACATTTTGACCAAACAATTCAATTTATTTATCAAATTATTAGTCAATTATTGTTATTTTCTCTTTCCACTAAAAACACTATTATTAGAAAGCTACAGTTTCTAGTTTTTATTATTACCCAAAGAGAATCCGTAGAGGCTGCCGTCTTTTTAAAGAGAAGAGAAGAAGAAGCAATAATATAGAAAAAATAGTAAGTTTTTACAGAGTAAAAGAACAACAACAACAATTAGTTTCATTCCAAATCATTCGCATCCCAAATAATACTAAAAAGCTAAAAACCTAGTCATTTAAAATACTTCATTGCAATGATTCCTTACCTGGAATGTGATTTCTTTTCTTCTTGTGTTGGAGTTGATGGCCCAGAACTTCCATGTCCACCTTTCTTTTTTAATGCAGATTTAACAGGGAGTAAATTCAATTTGGGCTCTTTGGCTGGTACTTGTTCTACTTTATTTGTATCAACATCATAACTCAGTCTCATACCATTCATACTAGCTTCCAATAATTCTTGATCATCTTCATCACTGTCATCACCATCAACATTTCCTTCTTCTTGATCTCTTTGTTGTTGTTGCATTAATTGATGTTGTTGCTGCATATTTGATAAAGCACTAGAAAACATTTCAGCATTTGTAGAATTTCTAGCATTGGAAGTAACAACAGATTGTGAAATAGCAATTGCAATGGCTGCAGCCAAATTTTGTTCACGTTCTCTTTGAGCCAATTGCTGTTGTTGTTGTTGATTAGCTGCAAATTGAGCAACCATTGCTCCTACATTGTGACTATGAGGACGATGTGATGGAAGTGGTGAAGGTGAGCTAAACATTGGTGGTGGAGGAATTGGACCAATTTCGCTAACAGGAATTGGTGGTTCTGGTAATTCCATAAGAGACACTGGTGGAAATTGTGCACAATGACCTCCTTGATTATTATTATTATTATTGTTGATAGTGACAGAGTTGGAAGCCGTTGTGGTAGCATTCGATGACGAAGAAATTGGAATTGTATGGATGTGATGATTGTTGACATTTGATGTATTATTGGTAGAATTAGTATTACTATTATTAGTAACAATAGTTGTGCTAGTGCCAACAGGAAAAAATGGCCCATCTGTTTGATGATGTTGATGATAAAATGCTGCTGCTGTTCCTCCTCCTACAGTTGAAAACGAATGGATAGAATTACAACTGCTCATTCCATCATTTCCACTACCATTTGCTGTAGTTGTCGTTGTAGAAGAGTTACTATTATTATTGATAGTGGTAGAAATCGATGGCGAATGAAGTGATGAATAGCTCGGTGGTTGATGAGAATTGAGGTAGCCATTTTTCAATGGTGGTGACGAGCGAGAAGAATTATGTATATTTGTATTGTTGTCCGATGAAGATTGTTGTTGTTGTTGTTGTGAGTCAGTATTACTGATCATGGAATTTCTATCTGTTGATTGTTGATGTCCAAAAGTAGTCAAGGTCGTTGTTTGATTGTTTAAATGGTGAACTCCGTTTTCACCCAATGCTTTGCTTCCGTCACAACTCCAATTGCTCCCATCTACCATCATAGAAATAATAATAAATCATTTTAATTAGCAACTAATAATTAACCATTAGTAGATAGATATGTAGATCTACTAAAATTACATGTAGGCAAGTTGAGCAACGTGTTTGTGTCTGGCGGCAATAAAATGCCTTTTGACACCAATTCTTCTCTCGTTGTCCTCACTGACATTTTTCTCTCCAGTGCTGCGTGCAAAATAAAAAGAAAAATAACAAAACAGTGCATAAGTAACAAGTAAGTAAATCAACAAAAAACAAAACACTATATAATTATTTCTAGGCCTGGAGCTCACGTCACTCATTTATTCAATGATGATTCAAATCAACATTAAAAAGTTGATGCTCTTGGTACTTACTAAACTAGTAATTTTCTTATATATAGCAGAAATTCGATAAAGTGACGTTATGCAGAAATTATTTTGTATAGAATTTAGTTTTATAAAATCAACTTTAGTGGCGCCTACGATTTTTGCTCCAGGATGACTACTACTCACTCAACTATATAACAACTTTTCTTCTTCTTCTTCTACCTGTGCAATCATAATCATCTCTTCTCTCTCACATAATCTCTTTTACAAATATCAACTCAATTTCCCCAAAACTTTCATGCTTGCTCGTCTATAAACTTTACTACTTGATCCGCAATAAATGGAGTACTAACTTAGCATCAGTGTCATGTTTCATCAATAAAGTTTCTCACTCTCATATAAAAACATTATTATAGGAATGAGTGATCACCACAACCAACACTTTTTATACTCTCTAGAGAGAGACTATCAAAAAAAAGTACTTACATCTGGAAGCAGCTTCAAATTTGTCCGACTTTTTCTTCCTCTTCCACTTCCATGGCTTGAATAGACGTCCAAAACTGGCCAATTTGGACTTTCTGGGTTGAGCTGTTGGATTTACAGAGGAAGAATTTGGTGGCGGACTTCGACTCGGTGGTCCAACACTGGAGCTACGAGGACCAATGCCATTTGCCTTTGATTTGGCTGCAATGAAAAAAAGTCAAAAATAAAACATTGAGAATCATTTATATTCCCAAAATATTTACGTAACATAAGTCACTAAGCTTATTATTGTGAAACTCTTTTTAAAGCCATCATTATCATCATCATCATCATATTCATCTCTCATCGGCTCCACATAGTTTAAGAACCTTTTTGTATTCTACCGACGGCAATTTTAATTCATCCTTCAATCCCTACTACTACTTCTACTTGTAATCATCTTCTTGACTACAAAACTACAACAATAGCACAATCCTCTTGTATGGCTAATCCACCTGAACATAACAATATTTTTTGTTCCTTCTCTCTTCTGCTCTCATCATTCTTTTCCCAACTCTTACTCTCATCTTCCTCTTCTCTCTCTCTCTCTCTCTCTAGCTCTCGCCCATTTTCATCCAAAGACAAAACGGACAGTAGCCTCAGGCCGTCTGCATACCTGACTCTAACAACTAAAACTCTCTGCTTTCTGAGCTCAACTACATAATATAAACGCATCTTCTTTCTTGCAAGAGAAGAAAAAACCACCAGGAGGGCAATAGAACTAAAAACCATCATCATCATTTTTTTAAAACTTGTTCTTCTCTCAATGTTCTCTAGGGCTCAAAAAAAAGTCCAGCTCTTGCTACATCTCCTATTTCTAACCCAGAAACAAAATGAAATATGACTATTGCTAAGCCCACACTACTTTTTTGACATTTGAACCTGTTCACAATTGTTTTGAGACAAAAATTGTACTACAACAATAACAAAATTCCTAATCTGACACATTGCACACGACCAACAACTTGCTAAAATGCGTATCAAATGCAAAAATACAAATTCCTTTAAAAAAACCAGATATGAGTTGTTTAGCCCACTTTGTTTTTACTATTAAAGAGTATTAGTAGTAAGTAGTAATAGTAATAATGAGAATGCAACATAATTGTTGAGCTTATATAAATCCTTGTGAAGGCTTTAGCAAAGCTAACCTACTTTTCTCAACAAGAATTACCAGATTGACTCTCAAGTCTCAAAAGCTTCTTCTTCATCCCTCACGAATCACAATTACATAAGTAGACTCAAATACAATGTTACATAATAAAAAGACTTGGAGGCGGCTTGAAAAACTACCAAGGAATTTTATTTCCATCTTCTTGACTCAAGAAGAAGAAGAAGAGTTCACTGAGCATTACGTCATTTCAACTCAAAAACTTCTTTTCCATACGCTCACTCAACTCCCAACAAACAATTTCATATGCAGAAAAAAACTATTAAACTAGAAAAAGAAGAGAAAGAAAAGCTCAACTTTGCCAAAAATTTTCTTGTACACATCCTGCATCAACCAGCAAACTTCTTCATTCTTCTTCTTCTTCTCTATACTTGGCTTTGGCTTGAGCCTTCATAAAAAGTTTAGTGAATGTAAATTGGTAATGTGACTCGCATAGCATCACATAATTCCATTTGTTTTCTCTGTTGTACTTTACATAATAACCTACTACTAGTACTACAAGCAAGGAAGCAGAGAAACAACAAATTTCTTTTGGACCAACAACATTTACATATATTTGAGCAGATTGAACAAGATAGTATTTCATCTATCTACCCACATAATAGCAATAGCAACTTTATACAACTTCCTTTAGTTTGCGTTCCTTTGACTTTGTTCAATTAGTAAAAACTTTAGTCAACTCAATTACGGTTTTTAGGTACTAACTCTTCTTCTTCTTCTTCTTCTTCTTCTTCGTCAATACATTTTATATATACTACAGAAAAACTATTAGCCTCCATCTCTGTCCCAATGGAATTTAGAATTTATTTTTCTTCTCGTCTTCTCCCTTGAAAAAAGATAATGTGAGCTTTACTCACAAAAAAGTGTAATGGGCATTGCAGTTAGCCTTAAAGTTATGACCAGAGACCACATAGATACACTTGTTCGTTCGTTCGTTCGTTATGTTGCAGGTGCACCAAAGGAAAAGAAGAACCAAACCTTTCTTTCTGTGGCACTGTAATAATCATCATCATATGAAACATTCCATCCTATAAAAAAACTCACAAGCGTATAGTAACTATACCTTGGCCAACGGCTTTTAAAAGAAGAGTCCCACTAACTCATGAAAACAAACACGAAAAGCCACAACAGCAACTAAGCCACCATCATCATCATCATCATGTTGTAACTAACTGTGAAGTTCTGTATCTGTACTTTCTGTGTAGAGATAAACTTGCTCAAGTGACATTAGTAGGCTAAGGAAGAAGAAGAAGAAAAAGTAGGGAATTTAATATTTCATTTTTAATTCTCTTGTAGTAGTAGTATCAGAGATTCATTCAATGCTACATTCTTTTCCCAAAATGATAGGATCTAAAAGTATAAACGACACGCCTCAGACAAAAATGTAGCAAAGGTCTTCAATATATATATATATATATACACTTTTCTACCTTCAACAACAACAACATCATCATAATAATAATAATAATAATAATGATATTCACCACCAATGTAAACAGAAAGTCTCTGAGCTCAGTGTCATCCACTTCATAAAGTACATTGGGACATTGACTGAAGGAACTGAGCAGTCATATAAACTCATAACTCCAAGTGCTCTCTTGTCTTCTTGTAGAAATAATAAATGAGTTTCGTAGAGAGTCAAAGCTCACTACCAAACTCATAATTTATCCATATTGATCTATCTTGCAACTGAATCTATCTATCCAATCCACTTGCTACCTACATATATATATATGTATATATACATTTCTCTAGAGCTTTTAAATGCTATGGTTTATTCACCAATGCAATATACATAGATAGATAGCTCGATAGCTGTCATGTAAATGTTTTTCAACTCTCAAAGTCTCTTCTCTCTCAACTCTCAACTAGTCAAACCTTGTCGTCCTCCACTCAAATCGACATTCAACATTGAAAATTGTCAACTCAATTATAAACATCAACAACTATCGTTGACTCTTTGGATGTCGCTTTACTCTTATCGATTTCAACTCAATCATCTTCACCAAAAACTTTTCATACTCCAACTAACTAATAAATACATGACACAAGGACACAACTTAAGAAATATCATCTCCCTTTGAAGTTGAAAGTCTTAACGTTATAAAAGATTTTTATTAAATTATCAACATCAAAAAAAAAAGTCTCCCAGTAAAAAAAGCCACAAAAGACTAATAAAATTCCATCTGTCCAAAACTCTTTGTTCATTTCTTCTTGGAAGAAAAGAGATGACACAATTTAAAAAGAATTATGCAAACTATCTCAATGCTCTCAAGTTTTATTTGACTTTGACCAGAATTATGTGGATAGGCATAATAATATTCAATTCAACTCATCTTCATTTTCATATTATGCCATGATGTGACCTTATAATGTGATGAAGATGATGATTCAAAGAGCACGACGAATATCTCGTATGATGATGATGACTGCACCTTCTACTTCTAAAGCTTCCTGCACAGAATACTAATATGATCATGCCAAAGTGTCAATGAATACATATTCATGAGCTGGTGACTTACTGTTTAAAACCATTAGAATTTTTTTTTACAATGAATGCCACGACATACTACGAGTGAAAGAATATGAGCCATGCACGCGTCGTCTTTTTTTACAACTAGTCACTCACATCACATTATTTCTACCTTCTTGCATCACAACAAGAGAAGAACAGAACAGAGCTTATCTCTCTCTCTCTCTCTAGCTGTGTCTCTCTTTGCCTCTCTCTTCAAATTGTAAACAGAGCAAAAGTGTCAAACACTCAATTCAATCTACACTACTACACCTCCATCCATTATTCTCCAAGTTTCAATTCAATTCAACTAGAATAGACAATTCTATAATCCTACGTTACTTCTCATACGTCACCTCACATTATTTCACATGTAAATAGTGAGACACACCTTTAGATTCCATCTTCTATCACGATCTCTTTCTCTCTCTCAATTTTCCACATGCTTAAACTAACCGTATGGCAAATGTTACAAGCTTGACTGAATCCTATTCTCTATCTCAACTATTTGTCCTAAAGAACTATAGAAATTGACACTCGTAGACTAAAGGAAACAAATGAATTAAATGAACATGATGATGTCACATTCAATTACATACAGCAATGTCATTATCATCATCATCATCATCATCACTAGCTTTAGATACAAGAGACGAGACAAGAGTTACATGACACGCCTCAAAAACACACAGGAAAAAATCGTGCTGTGTAGAAAAAATTCCTCTCGTCACGAAATCAAAAAACATTGGATTTAACATTCAATTAATTTCCGTACAAAACTGGTATGTAAAGACCAACCAACAGAAATGAAGTAATAAATAGGTCATCAACTCATCATCTTTTCTTAACCTTAGCTTAAAATAAATTTTAAATAACAATTAATTAATTGGTAACAAACCACCAGCTTGTTGTAAAATGTCAGCAAGACTCAAAGAGCTAGCAATAAGTTGTCGTTTCTCTTCAAAGTTTAAATTGTCAAGACTTTTGGCTCGATTTAAATTGTTAAGGGTAGTCACTTGATTGTTCATTGGATGAATAACATTACTATTGTTAACGCTGAGGCAAAAAGGAATAGAGCCATTGGAAGTACAGAATGTTGTGACAGGAGCCATTGTAATTGTTTCAATTAAGCGACCAACTGTATAGCTTAATTTCCCAGTTGCATTTGTACAAGAGAGTGATAATGGTAATGGTGGTGGTGGACTTGTTAATAAGTCTTCTTCTTCATCTGGGTCATCAGAGTCATCATTTTTATTGTCATTGTTGGAATGGTCTTTTTTAGAGTCTTGTTGACGATAGAACCATTCAGTGGCTGGTATAAAATTCAAAGTTGGTTCATCCATGCAATATATTATTATAACAATATGAAGTTGAGATTGAAGAAGAAAAAAACCTTGGCCACAAAAATCACCAAAAACTTTCACGTAGTTCCAATCGAAAAGAAAGAAAGTCACACTTCACTTTTTTTTCTCTTCTATTTCACCCAAAGGAAATCAAAATCACTAGAGAGTCATTTTCAAACCAAAGACGCAGACAGAAAGTAAAGTTCTATTTTTTTTAATATTAGTAACATGGAACAGACGGCGGAAGCACAATTTTTTCTATCTCGTATCTATCTATCTCAAGGTTTCATCAGTCAAGATCAGAAAAAAATTGAGACGAACGAGAGAGAAAGAGTCACTCAGCTAAATTGCCGGATGTCCCAATTTCTTCTCTCTTCTTTAGAGTAGTATATAGATAGTGGACCAAAAAAAAGTACTCAATCAACCAAACATTAGTTCATTACTTTTAATGGAGACGTAAACTAATTTGCACTGAGTAGAGTACAGAAAGAACATGACACTACTACTGCAGTGGTGACTATTGATTTTGAATCTCTGTATATAACTTTGGTCTTGGTCCTCTCTCTTCACTTTTATCTCTCTCCAAGGCTAGCACAAAACTGAGACTACTGGAGCAGAGGACCAGAGAGCAAAACTCTTCTTTCACAAACTCTTTTTTCTCTTCTTTAGAAACTCTATATGTGTGTCTCCAACTTTTGCACACATAACATTACATTATGTCATAATGATATCTTGCTACTACTACTACTGCTATAGAATGCAGATTTGTATCTTTAGTCAACTTCTAATTGAGTTTTGCACAACTTTATACAACTTCTTTACACTTGAGTCCATAAATAAAAAAAGTGGCAAAGGTGCACTTTACTACGTCTTGTTGTAACACATTTTCTCACTCACTTATCGTTTTTCTCTTATTTAGTTTTACATGCAGCCTTCAGAAATACAATCAGTTTCAGACATAAAGAGAGATACTTTACTGGAGAATTGTTTAGATTTTCAAGGGCAAGTAAACCATTCCATAAAAAAATAAACACAACACTCGTGTCCGGTTTCTCTCTACTTCTCTTCTTACTATACTCTACTAAACTAATGAAATCTCCAAGAGTCGTCCTCAATTCTCAAGATGTAATTTTGTTTGTACAGTCTGCAACGGACACTTTTATTATAGTCCTTCTTTTGATTCTATTTGCAAAATTCCTGAGCTGAACTCCAAAAAACAGGAATCTCTTGTCACTATTTTATTATTACTATGCTCGCTTCTCTCTCTCTCTATCTAGTTCTCTCTTCTTTCAACTCACTAGCCATACTAAAAAGCTCAACTCAACGCTCAAATGAAAATCTAATCCCTTTTAGTTCTCTCTCACCTGTGCACAGGTAAGTAAGTAAGAAGAAGAAGGTTGTTAGAAAAGAATCTAATGATATTAGAGACTACAACACAACATAGGTACAAGAACTATGTAATTCAACCATGAGTCAAAGTGGAGGGAACTTAACAGTTTGGTGGCTCCTTCCCTTTTTTGGGCTCTTTGATGATATCACACATATACAGACACACAAGACAACAAAACAATGTCGTAATGTTGCAGAGCTCTACTAAAGTTACCTCCAGCTACAATATTCTCACTCACACACAGGATGATAATGTAAAGTAACGGCTGAGAAAGAATTTGGCCCATCACATTATCATTTACTTGACACATTCAAATTCAACTCTAGAAGAAAGAGAGTGCAATGAATTGAATTGACGATATTGAAAATTGAACCACTGCTAAAGCTACAAGGTCTTAAAGTCTTAAATACTTATTGTTTCTAGTTTAGTGAGCAGAGTAGTAGAGCAACAGAATTGAGATGCATGCAATCGCGTGTCACTCACACAGTCTAAAGGCACTAAGCCAAACTAAACTTTCGTGTGTCATTTCTTTTTACTAGAATTTAGAAACTTTAGGATTTTGCGTGTCTATAGGTCTAACGAGGAGAGAGGCTCATGTTATGACTGCCTGAGAATTGAGATTGTTTATACTCAAAAAAAACAAGCAAAAAATATAGATTCAGATTTTAGAATTTCAGGTTCTTTCTAATTCTCAAAATTAATTTTCAAATCTCACATTCTGAGTTGAAAAAGCACAGGATGACTTTGTCGTCCAGCATATAACAAGACAGAGAGTAAGTACAAGAGAACTTCAAGAGAAGCAATGATAAAGCAAGTATATTTATTTATAACTGTGAGAGGCTTCACTTGTGGTTTTTCAACTCAAAATGTAAGATTTGAAAATTAGAAAGAAAAGTGACCATTCCAAGGCGGTCACAACATGAGCCTCTCCTCTCGTAAGAAACTAATTTCATAACTTTATAGATAGCATTGCTTTGCCCTTGTTTTTTGTTTTGTTGCTACTCTGTAAATACGTAATGAGATGAGTCAGTCTCAAAGGAAAAAGTCCAGAAAAATATTATTAAATTGTTACGTAACATCACGATCATATATATAATCTCTTTTTACTTTAGCACCTGTGCATAAGAAAACTTGAGAAAATAAAATAAAAAGGAGGATGTGAGTCTGTTGCTGAGGTTGAGATATCTATCTTTTTTCCTTTTGCTCCCACAATTCACTCTCAAAAAAAAGGTCTCAACGGTCAATTTCACACTTACTCTCATGAGTGAGACTCGTGCATTTAGCTTAATTTCATATTCTTCTTTATTATTGGGTCAACTCAGGTCAATTCTTATCGATTGATTGTAAAATGTAAACTTAAATACTAAACTCTGTTAATTAATTAGCTATATATTCTGCCGTGTTGCGTCAAAATCGTGACGAGCCTGAGCTCAATATGTTTATAACTTCTTATAAGAGTCTAAAAGTATAGCTAGCTACTCTTTTTTCACTTTCTTCTTGCGCTTTTTTGTTGCTCTGAAACTACCCAAGGAGAAAGCCAAGAAGATGAAAATCCATCAACCGTTACTTGAAACACTCAAAGAAAGTGAAAGCCATTTGCAAATTGTACATACCGTATTTATTCTAATTATAGCCCCGGCTATAATTCAAAACTTGACCCTCTGACCCCCGGTTAATTCTAGAACCCGGCTATAATAAGAGGCC
>VCNE01012997.1:0-26256 GCA_009869805.1 Oncopodura yosiiana
ATACTTTTGAAGTCTTTAAGCCTAGACCGTGCATTGGATTATAGTTAACTCTGAGGCCAGCAATGTTAAAATGCGATGCAAACTCGAGAAACCCGGTTTTTCACTTTTATATGGCGTTTCAACATTGCTGGCCTCAGAGTTATAATCCAATGCACGGTCTATGCTTAGCCAACTCAAGAGTACATATTATAACTTTTTTATTCGTTTCGAGCTTGAGGTTTGACACTAGATTCAACCAGTAGTTGTAGTAGGTTTAGAGTTTAACAACAATCATGATGTCATCATGCATAGCATAACGTATGTACATATATATATATACTTAATATCCCAATATATTTTATTAAACAGGTTATTGAAAATGATGATATTCGCTCTCCAACTGAGACTGTTACTGAAGGTATTTTGATTATTATATTATAATCATTTTGCTCTTCTTACATAACAAATAAATACTTTGATCTATCATGAAAAAAGGAGAGATTGTAACAGCCGGTACAACTGAGGAAACCAACAATAGTCGTGGTATTGTTGTACATGATGAAGTGATTATTGATGGAAATACCAATACAGAAATTGTCTCAGAAGCAACTACAACAGAAGAAGTTGTCGTCGACTCTTCTTTACTTGCTGGAGATGCGTCTCAACAACAAGCAGACATTTTTGACAATGAGAAAATTGCGTCAACATTATTTCCACCATTTGTCCGCCCAATTACACCAGATCCTGATGTTGATACCAATGATTTTCCAACAGTCCAATCTATTCCTGATGATTTTGATATTAATCAAGTAGATGTTAATATTACTGAGGGATTGATTCAAGGAAGAGCTGCTTGTCGTTAGTGCATATTGCATACACTGATTAATAGAGTTTAATGGCTAAATCAACTTTTATTAGATAATGCTTAAAAATTTTATATAGGATGCGGTGTAGCAGGTGCAAAAATTGTAGGAGGAACTTCAGCATCAATTAAAGAACTTCCGTGGTAAAAAAAAATATTAAAATTAATTGAAACTAAATGGATGCTAGTATAAAAATTATATTTACAGGACTGTTGGCTTAATTAGAGGAGGAACCTTTTCTGCTGGTATGTATTAATGACAAATGCACTAAATACTTTTTCAGAAATCTTAAATTAGTTCAATGTACATAGTATTTTTTCCATTTTTAGGCAAACCTTATTGTGGTGAGTATAATTATGGCTTCAATGTCTAATAATATTTTGATATAATTACATCTACTTATTATAGGTGGAACTTTAATTAATAATCAATATGTCATTACGTAAGACTAAAATTTTTCTTGTACTAAGTATTAGATTTAGTGCCATTGCTAATTTGGTTTGAATTAGTGCTTCTCATTGTGTCGATGGAATGAGTGCGAGTGGAATGTCAGTATTGTTAAATGATGAAAACTTGAGCACCACAAGTGAATCTCAAGCCCAACGAATTAAAGTTAGTAAGATCATCATGCATCCAAATTACAATAGACAGACTATTGACTATGATTTAGCTCTTTTGCAATTGAGCCAAAAAGTTCCTTTGGGTAGTAATAATGTATTTACTCCTGTTTGTCTTCCTTCATCAAATTCTAATAATTTTGCTGGAGAGCTTGCTACAGTTGGTACGTACTACTAATATTAGATTCCTATAATTGTTCTCCTTCGATTTATATAGTTGTTAAATGAGCAAAGTAGATTTAATACGGTTTCTTTTAAAGCTGGTTGGGGTACAACATCCTCAGGAGGCTCAACATCGACTGTACTTCGGAAAGTGACTATTCCAATTTTGAGTAATGAGGATTGTCGCAAAAAGAGCAAATATGGAAACAAGATTACGGCTAATATGATGTGTAAGTTTTAAGAAGTAAAATATATTTCAGATCTACTGAGTATTTAAATACTTTTGAATATTATGTAGGTGCTGGACTTTTAACCTCTGGTGGAAAGGACAGTGTAAGTTTTTTTTAATAAATTTACAATCAAGTCCTATTCAATTTTAATTATGCTGTCTTAATCTAATGAATGAAGTGTCAGGGGGATTCTGGTTAGTATACTAAACTAATGCTAAAAGTTAGGTAGTATATTCATAAATGAAATCTTACATTTAAAATTTTTTAATCAGGTGGACCACTTGTTATCCGTAAATACAAACTTAATTTTTATATTATACATTGCAACCACAACTTGTAAAGTTCATATTAACTTTGTAGCAAATGGCGGAAGAACTACATTAGTTGGAGTTGGTAATACCTCAAATACTTATAAATTTATAAATTTTAGTAATTAATTTAAATATACTTTATTTTTTACAGTGTCATGGGTAAGTGTATATTTTATCTACTAATGCAAAAAATTTCAGTTGTAATATTGAATCAATTGCTACTTCACTTCAAGGGATACGGATGTAAGTTTTCAATTTTATATTATATGTCAAATAATTTAATTTCTATCTTATGTAAACCCTCACATTTCATCTCAAATTTTATAGGCGCTGCAGCATATAGGTAACTTTAACATATAGTCTAAATTAATTTTATGATACATTGAACTACAAATAACAAATAATTTTAAACTTAGCCCTGGAGTATATACTAGGTACTTACTCTAAAAGTTATTCATACTAGTTATTAAAGAGTTTATTAATGGAATTGATTACTTTATAGAGTGGCAAATTTCCCAACGTGGATCTTAGCTAACACGAGAGCTCCTGGAACTGAATGGTGTTCAGATTGAGGCTACAAATAAATAAATGACTTTACAATTTACAATTGATATTTACATTCTATATTCTACTATAATAAATATACTTAGGAATTGCATGAAGTTGTTAATAATAATACAGTTTAATAAACTAAAATCATGCCGTTTTGTGTTTTTCAATATATATATATGCCGCATAGCCATTTATTCTGTTGAGCATAAGACGAGTCTTAAAGATAGAAATTGACAAGATAGAAACCACACCCTACTCAATATTCATAATGTTCATCTCACTGAAGATTCATAGTTGTGTACTCTTGAGTTGGCTAAGCAGAGACCGTGCATTGGATCTGTTTAGCTCTGAGGTCAGCAATGTTAAAACGCCATATAAAAGTGAAAAACCGGGTTTCTCGAGTTTGCATTGCATTTTAACATTGCTGGCCTCAGACTCTGAGGCTCAGAGTTATAATCCAATGCACGGTCTAGGCTTAAAGACTTCAACAGTAACATGCAAAGGTTTACATCTCTTTCCTCTATCTCATATGCTTAAATCAATGTCAAGTAGAAGACAGGGTGTGTGTACATCAGATCAAAAAGTATTAAACTTTAAAACGATTTGTTACACTATTTATTTTATTGAGCAAGGTCAATGTCCAGTTACATAATATGTAAGGATCATGCACTAAACATTCAATTTTATATACATGTTGTTTTCTAGAAATACGTTCTACTTAAAATTAAATTTCATAAATAAATATATACTAAACAGGTTTCCTCAAAAAATAAAGTAAAAGATTTTTTATAGAGATATTTCAATCAGCAATGACTACTCTATCTAATACTTTACTCTTTATAAAAAATGATGTGATTTATGACACACGATCTTCATTTTTACACATAACAAAAGCTTATATGTAGCTATAGAAGATGCTTGTGATAGTAAAAAGTACAGTTTAGTATATAGATTGAATACCACATGATGTGCAAAAAAAGAAAACAAGATTTTTTTTTGCTTTTGCACATTGATATATTTTCTCTGCTGAGGTTATTTAAACCCCAAGAAGAGGACAACGCCCATTTAGTCTAGCAAAGTATTTTATTCTAGATACTACAATGGATCTAAAGTATTTTGTCTTGGTGGCATTACTCTCAAGTGTCGTTGTCTCATCTCCCGTTTCTGATGTTGAGACAACAATAGTACCAATGACAAGTGAAACTATAGCTGCAGATGATGTACCAACCACTCAATTACCACCAGAGTCAATTATCAGAGATGATATTCCAGTAATTAGATATCCAATTGAACCTGAATTAGATGTCAAAACTAATGAAATTACCCCTGAGGCTGAGGATGTCCAATTGGATATGGCTGCATTAGGAATGAGAGTTGCTGAAGGAGAGCAAATGAATTATTATGCTGGAAGAGCTCAGTGTCGTAAGTGTGACTACACTTGTAATTAAGGTCTTAAAAAACTTTTGTATATGCTAATTTTTTAAATACAGAATGTGGACGGCCTGGAGAAAGAAAAATTCCATTGAGAATTGTTAATGGCACTGTTGTTCCTATTAATGAATTGCCTTGGACTGCTGTAAGGGTCTTTTTTTAAATTTAAGAGACTTTGATTGTAAGCTTGATCTTTTATTCTTTTAGGCTATTGTCCGTAAACCATTTATTGGTCAACCTCGTGGAGCTTATTGTGGAGCGACACTCGTCAATAATCTATATCTCGTCACAGCTGCTCATTGTGTAAATTTTTTACTAATTAATTGGAGAACTTAATTAAAAGGAAAATTTTATATATTTAATAGGTTGATGGTATGCCAGCCGATGCTATTGAAATTTGGATTTATGAAGAGGACTTTTCCTCTAATCAAGAGAACGAAGGTGGCACACAAAAATTTGCTGTAGAGAAAATTACATTGCATCCATTGTACAACAGAAGAACTATTGATAATGATATTGCAATTATTAAACTTGGACGACCTGTTCAACTTGATAGTATCATTGTGCCAGCTTGTCTACCAGCTAATAATGATGTAAGCTCTTAAATTTATTTATTTATATGCGTAAATGATCCTTGCTAAAAAAAAATGTTGGGAATTTTTTAGTATTCATTTGCTGGAATTCAAGGCTCAGTTGCAGGGTAAGAAATTAGCTCAATTTATAGTGAGAAATTAAAAAATATAATGAGTTTAACTGTTTTAGATGGGGAGCAACTGAAGGTTCGTTAAAATACATACATTAGTTTATATTCTAAATTGTAGTACTACTAAAAATATACTTTACTTGACAGAGGGTGGAGGCACATCTACAACATTGATGAAAGTTGAAGTCCCAATTATTTCTAATGAAGATTGTAATACCAAAACTAAATATGCTGGCAAAATTACAGATCAAATGTTATGTAAGTAGAGCTACTGCCCATTAAATTAAGTAAGGTAAATTACTATGATGAATTTATACGTAATAATAGGTGCTGGCTATGATGAAGGAGGAAAAGATGCTGTAAGTATTTTACATATAATTAAAATTTTTAATCAAATTTTGATAATAATGTTTGTTAATTTATTTCAATCAAGTGTCAAGGGGACTCAGGTTAGCATTCATACTAAACTAATGCTAAAAGTTAGATAGTATATTCATAAATGAAATCTTACATTTAAAATTTTTATTCAGGCGGACCACTTGTTATTCCAAATGGAGGACGAACAACACTTGTAGGAGTTGTTAGCTGGGTAAACAATTTAATGTTATAATTTATTTAAGAGGTTGCTTTAACTTTTAATTTCTAAATGTAGGGATATGGCTGTGCTAAGCCAAAAAGCCCCGGTGTATATGCTCGGTAAGTGCACTTTAATAAAGGTCGAAGAAGATATATTTATAGTTATTCAACCTAATTAATGTATTTAATTGAACAGAGTCGGCAAGTATCCCTCATGGATTGTCCAACATTCAGAAGGGTATGTTTATGTTTTTTAAGAGTTTTAGCTCGTTAGTTGATTTATTTTAAGAATTATATTTTTTTATTTTATTAGTGCTGAATGGTGCTCAGTTTAAATGAAACTAACATCTAAATTTTCTACGTAGCAATTATTTATATAATTTATATTAATTAAACCACTGGATGTTAAATTGAGATTATATATTTGTCAAAATTAAATGTGTACTTACAAGTTGAATAAAAGTATAATATATTCTGCTCATGCATCTCTTGTAAATAAAATACATAATTCAACACATATCATCTAAAACTTGTAAAACTTGATAATACCACCAAAAGATTTTACTTGTCATCCTTTATGCATACAAATTAGGAAGGACAGGAAATTATTTAATGTTTTATTCTTTTTTCATTTTAGACATTTATATAGTTTTGCTCTTGTAACAGTGTCACATAAAAATGCATCTCTTCAAGCTTATAGTAGTTGTGCTTGTCACAAGTGTATTGTTTTGTAGTACATCTCCAATAGATAATAATATAGATGAGATTATATCAACGACACCGATTGAAGAAATTGTATTTGAAGATGAGACAAATCAAACAAAGGACGATAGTAATGTCATAATTGGAAATTTAAATTGTCGTGAGTTTTTCAAGCAAGTTGATTAGTTGATTCTTGTTTTCAGTTGAGTTAATGAAAATTTTTATTAGAATGTGGAAAACCCATTGGTCAAAGAATTGTTGGAGGAATAGATGCATCAATTAAAAATCATCCTTGGACTGCAGCTCTTATCTCAAAAAATTCTAGACGACCATTTTGTGGAGGAAATTTGGACATTTCTTGAGCTTTAAACTTGCAATTTTATTGTTTTAGAGTCTATTAAAATAACTAATGTTCTAGAGTTAAATGCTCAAGAAATGTTCAAAATGTATTTTTTTCTTACTTTAGGAACTCTGATCAATAATCTCTATGTTGTAACAGGAAAGCAATATTTATAATTATGAAACTCTTATATCAATGATGATGATCTTTAAATCATATTTCATTGACATAAGAGTTTCTATAAATAATTTGAAACTACGACATTTGCAGCAAGTCATTGTGTTGAAGGGTATTAGATAAATTTATATAGATAAATCTTAAAAATTAAATTAGATCTTACTTATAAAATTATATTCCAATTATACTCTGTAGTGCCAATCCAGCTGGGCTACAAGTATGGCTTTATGAAGAAGACTTCCGTTTTGACAATGAAAATGGACATCCAACAATCAAATCAGACATTGCAGAAATAATTATGCATGAAAAGTATGATGCTAGCTCTGTTGATAATGATATAGCCTTGTTAAAACTGTCACAGCCTGTCAATTTGACTGAGAAATTATTAGTTCCTGCTTGCTTGCCAGCTGATGATACAAATGACTATGTTGGCTATCAGGCAACAGTAGTTGGTAAATTATTTATAAAATTAGTACTTAAAGAACTTGAGTTGAAATTGCATTCATTTAAAAGGCTGGGGAACTAAAAAAGAAGGAGGAAGAGGTTCACCCAATTTGCAAGAAGTAAATGTTCCAATTATGAGTAATTATGATTGTAATTGGAGGTCCGTTTATTGGGGCAAGGTATTGTAGACCAATGTACGTACATTATAGTAATTAAAAAAACTAAACAATAATATTTTAAAATAGGTAACTGCCAATCAAGTTTGTGCTGGTCAACGCTTCGGTGGCAAGGACAGCTGTCAGGGAGGTAAATTAGTAAATGCTAAATCTTAACATACATCTAGTAAAATTACTTTAGGCTAAAAATAAGATTTATTCAACAGATTCTGGTGGACCATTAGTAATTAAAAATCAAAATGGATATGTAACTTTAGTTGGCATTGTTTCATATGGATTTGGATGGTATGAATAAGATAAATACATACATACATTATTGACACAAACTAATAATATGTCTATATTAGTGCCAAACCGTTTGCTCCCGGTGGTTAGTTAATCAAGCTTAAATTTATATCATTTAAAATGCACATAGTAATTAGTTGACTGTTTAAATTAGTTTATACGCGTGTAACCAAGTATCCCAGTTGGATCAAACAACACATATCTCAAGATTCTGACTTTTGTTCTAATAAGGAAGAGTCTTCTAATAATGGAGGAGTAGCAACAACATTGCCAACAACAAATTTTTAAAAAAATATATATATTTATATGCCTACACTCATTCTGCATAAACACTAATACATATAAAATGATCTTGATGTATAGACAACTTGAACTGAAAAAAAGAAGATTTCTTAGAAAACTTAAACTTGTCACTGTCACTACAAGCTCATAAACCACAAAGCAAAACTTGTTTGACATCATTGTAGTTTGTAGTTTACTATATTCTATTCATAATATAATAAGGATGTGTGTGTGAGATAAAAGAAAAAATCCAGTTTCCAAATCCTGATGAGTGACCCACAATTTTAATGGAAAGATGTACTCTATTGAAAAAAATTACGGCAATAAAATAAAATCAATTTATGCATTTAAGCAACCGGCATTTTTTTGACATGTGTATGCACGACTGTCCTACTTTTCTCATGTGTCGCTTTATAGAGTATCAAAGATCAACAAGAGTAAAAGTTATATTCTAAAAAAAAACTTGAATGTTTTTATAAGTCATAAAAATCATATAAAGTTTTGTATTTTTATTTGCCTAGTCTAGGTCAGTTGAGTTTTTATTACTAAATTTAACAATTGATTATCTACTTATACAGTCGTCACATCTAAGACACGAAATAAATAAATAAATACTGAGTTTTAAAAAGAGAACGAGAGTTTACTACACTTTAAACAAGTTTCAGATTTTATGCTGCAATGACAGAGTCATAATTAACGTATATAAATTTTATTTTAAGTGAATGAATGCAAATTAAAGAAAAATGTATCCTTTAGTACTACAGGTTTCTGTTACACTATTACTTGTCTTATCTAGGATGTAAAAGAAGGACAGCAGTACAACAACAACAGTAGTACTCAATAGTTGACAAGGGTTATAGCTCTGAGGCCAGCAATGTGCAATGTTAAAATGCAATGCGAACTCGAGAAACCTGGTTTTTCTCTTTTATATGGCGTTTTAACATTGCTGGCCTCAGAGCTATAATCCAATGCACGGTCTATGCTTAGCCAACTCAAGAGTAAACGATGATAAAAGATTTTTGACAATTCGTGAGAAATTTTTAACTCTAACTATAAGAGTATTGCTAACTCAATTCTCATGCAAGAAACGGTAGTGTACCCAATATGACATTTCCGTATCCTTTTTATATGAGTATATTTCCACGCTTGTGTACATTTCTTGTAAAGTAAAATGCATTTCTGCTCGTTAGCAAGTAACCAAATCATTTTAGTTTATCAAAATCTTTTTGTATAGTATACTCACTCAACAGTTATTATTAACAAGTGTGAAATTCACACGATGTTTGTTTTGTCGGCTGGCTGCTTTTAATTTTCATAAATAGATATAGAGAAACCGGAAGCATGTGCTAACAGATGATAAAAGTGTATAATATGAATCTTTGGGATACATATTATGTTGCATAACTGTACTAAATACGAGTGAGACCGCAAATAACTAACGAGGAGAGACTCAGGTTGTGACCGCCTTGGAATTGAGATTGTTTATACTCAAAAAATAGAGAAAAAAATATAGATTCAGATTCTAAAATTTTAGAAGTCACCTCTCTTTGTAACGCTCAAAATTTTGATTTGAAAACGGAAATTTTGAGTTAAAAAAGCACAAACGACGTCTCTCTCAGGAACTTTATCATTGCGTCTGTTGAAGTTCTTTTACACTCTGCAGTGCAGAGTCTGCACGTAGTGTAGCATACGAAAGTAACATAGAGATGAGGCGTCGTTTGTGCTTTTTCAACAACTAAAATTCCCATTTTCAAATCAAAAGTTTGAGAGTTACAAAGAGAGATGACCTTTGTAATTCTAGAATCTGAATCTAGATTTTTTTCTATATTTTTTGAGTATAAACAATCTCAATTCCAAGGCTCTCACAACCTGAATCTCTCCTCGTAAGCTTTTAATGCTGTTTGTCCAATTTTGTCAACATGAAGCTTATTTTGTATGATCAGATATCAAAATCTAGTTTAAAGTTCTCTCTTTAAAATATGATCAATAAACATACATACGTTGACACAGAAAAATCCTGTCTTGCTAAACATTCGTCGCCAAACTTCCCATAAAATTTTTTAGCAATCAGACTCAAAAAAAACTAGAAGATGAGGTCGGCGCCAGAAAACTTTTTATCATAATTCAATTACTAGAAATCAATAATTATTTTAAACATCAATAGAGAGAGAGAGACCACGTGGAGTGCAACAAGTATAGACATGATGACTTTGAATGATTTACAGCAAGGCCCATTGTATATTTATATTTATATATAATTATGAAATTTTGGGGTTACTGAACTGGTTCTTCATCTCATCTTCTTCTTAAGAGAGTAGTAAGTAGTAGATGCTCTATACTAAAGTCAATGTATTGGTTAGTTACACACAAATATGTATGTAGGTGCATAGGCAAGTTCAAGGTACAAGATCAACTCTTTTTGGTCAACAAAGAGATTGAAGTCAAGTTTTTAAATAAAAGACATTCTCTCATATATGTACATGTACGGTGGATATATCTGATGATGAGATGAGATGACTTTGTATTAAAACCTAGTTGATGTAAACTATTATCTCTTAGTCTTCATCTTGTTTCGCATCTTAATGAAACAGAACGACGACAGAAGAAGGTAGTAGTACATACATAGTTCTTATTCAAAGACTGATCTGGACATTGACTTTTTAAGATACAAAAAAAAATACACCAAGAGAAATATGAGGGTCTCAACAATTATTAGTTTATCATTGGCTTCGGTCGTTCTTCTTTTTCTTATTGGAACTACCCTTGGATCTCCAGTGGGACAGGTGATAATAAATTGAGCCAATTTTATAGTATAACACTTATAAATCTCTAATTATTTTCTCAGGTTGAATTAAGAGATGAGCAAACAACACAAGCTGTTGAAGCATCAACAGTTGTTCCACGACAAGAAGTTGATGAGGATGAGGACGAAGATGATGATGAAAATACAA
The DNA here is from genome assembly GCA_009869805.1 of Oncopodura yosiiana. Lineage (NCBI taxonomy): Eukaryota > Metazoa > Arthropoda > Collembola > Entomobryomorpha > Oncopoduridae > Oncopodura > Oncopodura yosiiana. Next base: position 10,782 of record VCNE01012997.1, read on the forward strand.
CTATAGCTGCAATAGTAAGCACTACACCTAAATCACCAATTCCACCACCAAGGAGAAATGAGAGCACAGTTCAATCAGAACTTAACTTTGTATCTCAATATCAACCACCAGTACCAGAAGTTTCTGATGTTAAATCATCCAGTCTTGGACCACCAGCATTTCCAGCACTACCATTAGCTAATAATCCAATTGTTCCAGCTCAAGAACCAATTGTCAGCTCCTCTATTGCACCAGAAGTTTCATCATCATCAGTAGCTCCTCCACCAGTATCTTCTTCATCAGTAGCTCCTCAACTTGAGGTCAAAAATTCATCTTCTCTCCCAGAACCTGTTGTTGCAAATTCAACCCAAGTAGATTCAGTTCCATCTGAAATTCAATCCATTTCAGTTGTCAATTCATCCGTTGCTCCACAAGAAGTTTTGAGTTCATCAAGTGTAAGTCCACAAATTATTGTTGAGTCAGAGACAACTATTTCTCCAGGAGATGAGGATGATGATGATGAAGATGAGGATGCTGAGGAAGAAACAGCCAAAGACATTGTCGCAAAAGAGACGACTAGTGGAGTAGCTAGCAGTGCAACTGTAGAAAAAAAGGTAATAGCTTCTGAAGATCAAGATGATAGTGATAATGTAGCAAATCCAGAAAAAACATTTGAGACCGAATATAAATTTACTTCACAGCATATTCATGATGACAAATTGAAAAAGAGCGAGGAGAAGGCCAGAACTCAATCAGGGCAATTGGACTCATTTTTACATGATGGACAAGGTCGTGCAGCTTGTGGTATGGCTTCATGCTAAATATACTCAAAGTGTTTGTTATATGTTGACATGAAAAAAAGGACTCTATAACCTGACTTGAACCTATGGACCATATTTTTGTAGTAGAGATATATAGAAAAGAATTTAATTTATTTTTTAATTACACTACTATACCTACATTTTAATGTATAAGTTACTGTAAGTGCTAGAAAGAAAGAAAGAGAGAGAGAGAAATAGAGCTTACTTAAAAATTGTAAATTGAAAACTCCGATTTTCATTATTATATTTAGTAATAATAAATAAGAAAAATTCTAATATGTAAACAACCACGACGACATACAAATACACTGACTTGCTTTACCATTACATTACTACGGACTTACATTTTACACCAATTGCATATGATAATTTGACAATCTGTACATAAAATTTGCATCTTCATAGAATGTGGCAAGATTCCTTTTATTCCACCAAAGGACTCAAGACTTAATGAGTTACCTTGGACTGTTGCTGTAGTACGTCAAGGGCTTGTTGCAGGTTTGATATGATATTGAGAGTGTTGTATACTTAAATTCTAATCATGGTAATTAACTATATTAGGTGGACGGCCACATTGTGGTGGCACTTTGATTAACAATTTATTTGTTGTGACTGCTAGTCACTGTGTTGAAACTATGAGAGCTAGTGAAATACAAATTTGGCTAACTGCATATGATAACCTACATAATGTTGACACTTCATTTGGAACTATCAAAGTAAGCGCACACAGCACAATTAAATGCACATCTTACATTTTATATTTTCAAAGTAACAAAAAATTGAAATGTTTGATCATTAATGGGCTACTTACTCTAAGTTTTTACTAAAATATCACAAATATTGGCCTGTGAATTACATTTTTATCATTCATTCTAAATTTATATTTTATATAGATAAATGTAGAGGAAATCCTCCTACATCCAAATTACAATAGAAGAACCAACGAAAATGACATTGCTCTCATTCGTCTTGCCAGTCCAATTGATATTTCTTCCAATTCCTTATTTTTCGTACCTGTTTGCTTGCCAGCTACTGAAATTAATTATGGTATTAAAACCTAAGTTGTTAACTTATTTACTGAAGCAAAAATTTAAAATATTTTTTTCTTCTTAGCTGGTCTAACGGGAACAATTGTTGGATGGAGCTCAAGATCTTATGACCCAATTGATCGATTTCCATCAACTAAAATGTGTAAAGTTTCCGTTCCAATTTTGGATAATGCTGTATGCAATAGAGACACAAGACACCATGATAAAATCACATCTAATATGATGTAAGCTGTAAACTATTCATATACATTAGCAATTATACTGCTGACTTCTCTATATCTTATAGGTGTGCAGGTTATTTGACTCCCAGAAGATCTGAAGAGTGTATAGGAGATGCAGGTATGTAAATATTTACGTATCATAAACAGTACAAGAAAATACTACCAATTAATGACATATGCTACAGGTGGCCCATTAGTAATCAGTCAAAATGGAAGACATACTCTCATAGGAATTACGTCATGGTCTTATAGCTCATCTAAAGACTACTCTCCACCTGTCTACACAAGAATTTCTTGTAAGTCTCTTCTTCTCAAATGACATAATTTTAGTTTTTCCATTAATTATTCAAATATATTTTATATATGCAGCTTATTCTGATTGGATACTTCATAATACTCGGACAGCAGATTGGTGTGCTTCAAGAAGATGAGAAGAATCTTACAAGTTCTCATCTTCTTACTTATCATTATCTACTATATGTGTCTGCTACTCTCATCATGAGGAATGCTAGGAATTTGTGTTTTTACAACAAGTCAATAAAATAAAATGTCCTTTCCTCCTTGAAAAAAAAACTTGTATACATAATATGTGCGTGCCCATGTAATTAATTTACTATTTTAGTATTCACTAACGCGTGTCTTGTTGTCACATTGAGTTAAGACTTTTACTTCATGACGAAATGACAACTCTGAGAAGAACTTGAGTTCAAAAACTTGATTTAGCAAATTCTTTTCTTATAAAAGTTAAAAGTCTATTGTATTCATTTTTGTTTATTACTATTGCATAATCACATCAAACAAATTTAAAACTCTGCATTCTCTTCTTCTTCTCCTCATGTAGTATTATTATGTATTATATCTCTTTCTAACTGTTGTTGACAGCAAGTGAATTGTTCTACGTATATAGTAAAACAATGAAAACCTCACAATGCTGACACGATATACAAAATATAGAGTTGTTCAAGTACTTCATATGCATTGTAGTGACGTTGACATTTTAAAATATTAGCAAAGTTTGTGCATTCACCCTAAAAAGACATATTTTTATTAATGCAGCTCATCTTTTCCGGTTTATGTTTAGAATAAATAAATAATGAAATATAGTACGATTCCGTTAATATATATAGCCAAAGTTTCTTCTGTCTCATAATACTCAAACATTTGGCAGCATGTATACAATTAGTGGATCAAGGTAATTATTTATGGTAAAAAGCTACGTCTATGCTTTTTGTGACGCTGTATAAATAATAATAAAAGTGTAACACAGGTGCAATGTGGAAATTCCGTTGAATCTGAATCTTCTGCTCATTAAATGATGATGAGCTGATTACGCAACGACATATGAAACTTTGAGGCTTTCGGCGGAAATTAGAGTCAATATAACATTTTAATGAGAGTTCAATCCTGTGCATAACTAATCAACGAGTGAGTGTGAGAATAAAAAAGCCAAATTCAGAAGCAACAGACATAAATTTATTACTGGTGTGCAATTTTGCATTTTCAACCTTGTCAAATTAGTGAAGAAAATGAGAGTCATCAAAAGGCAATGTACTCAGTGGAGTGCTGTAGGCAAAAAGATTCTTCTTCCTTTGCTCCTCATTTTTTCTCAATTTAGCTCAAACTCATTTGGTGAACAGGTAAGTACAACAAATTGATGATTTATCATTGATTTTCTTCTTCTTCTTCTTCTTCTTGTTATTGACATTTATATTGTTTAGCTAATGATGAATGGCACATGTTAATAACCAATGAAATTTTTTTTAGATTACCAAACTGGAGGAAAACATGTTTATTCAAAATATTATTCATCCTGTGGTCACTGCTGAGAGTAAAATTGATCCTCAGCCATTCAAGCCAGTAAAATTCAACAAAATCTTGGATGACAGGAAAAGAGTTGTAAATTGCAGTATGTTTCTCATTTTTCATTTCTGAAATGTTTTCTTCAAATTTCATGATTATATGATGACTTATGATTACAAACAAGTGTAGTGTATAGAAGAGAAAAGAGCACGATATCATGGCAAAATTATAGTTAGCAAAAGGAAGCAATGTTCCCATTAGATTTTTTATGTACTAAATAACAAAAGTCTATCATTTTATGTTTTTTTTTGAATTGTAAGAGACGACGTTTACAAATGTTGAGTACGCCCTTGACTCTGTCTCACAATGTCAATTTTGAAAACTTACCATTACTCATTTACTAATGTAGAAAAAGAAACAATTTAAAATTCCATTTCCTCTACTAAACTTCTGGTAGAAGAAGAAACTTGTTCTCATGTGCGGCTAATTAGGTTTATTACTAGTAAAGAACTTTGCAATATTTTCTAAATTGTCTGACTGGTAGAATGATGTCCAAGAAAAAAAATATTATATGTATAATTTTTTTTATTTTTCTGAAGCTTCCGAATTACATTACTACTATCTCAAGTTTTTGAACTCTACAGAGTCTCATCTTAGAGAGCAAAAAAGAAATTCTACTTTATCATTTTATTTTATGTATGTAAGACCATGTCAAATCATTTACCAAGTAATAATGTATTTACTTTTTGCACACATCTAATCCACTCCTTCACCTGTCTAGTTTATTTAGTAGAGAATATGTTCAGTTGACATGCAATGTTGTTTCAGAAAAGCTTTTTTATACTATTAACAGTATATCATTCTTATATAACTAACGTTATTATTACATATGTATATACATGGACAGAAGAAAAAATTTTAATAGTCTCCATTTACACTTAATATATTTGACTTGATATAACATTTAAATGATAATTTATTATTTTAGACTGTGGTGTTCATGAGCATCCCAACAGATTTCGGACTCATTTAGAAGAAACTACTATTATTAAACCTGTTGCAAATATTTTGCATCATCGTAATAAAGAAGAGAAACCTTCGTCAACTCTAGTTCAAGATGGAGAGCATTTTGTGGGAATTGAAGAGAATACGATACAGACTGAACCAAATCAATTTCCTTGGATTGCTGGTATTTAATAAAAGCATCGGATCAAAATACAAAAAAAATGAAAATTTTGAATTTTGAATTTGTTTTTTCCTCTAGCATTAATTTATCGACATAATAATGGAACTGTTGAGCATTTTTGTGGCGCTGTACTGATTACTAGTCGACTTTTATTAACAGCAACTCACTGTCTTATAGGGTAACTATAAATAATTTGATGAAAATGTACTAAAATGTCTGCAAATATAACACGAATGCAATTTACTTGGATATATTATGTGTAGACGTGCAGCAAATAAAACTGAAGTTTGGTTGAATGAGCGTGACTTGTTGCTCAATACAGAGACGCCACATCCAACTCTGAAAATTAAAGCTAAAAATTTTACTGCTCATCCAGAGTATAATTACGTAATGTACTATAATGACATTTCAATCATAGAAATTTCAGAAACAGTAGACATCCAACAAAGTCAATTTCGACCAATATGTCTTCCAACGGAGAGCACGTATGAAACAATCATGAAAGGTCAGAGACTTGCCATTACAGCAGGTAAAATGAGAAGAAGAAGAAGAAGAAGAAAACTCGTGCATGTAATAAGATATTATTATTTTTTCTCTAATGCCATTATATACAAAGGTTGGGGAAGAACATCTTTTACTTCACCGAAATCTGATAAATTACGTCATGTTAATGTACCTTTATTAACTCATCAACAATGTATTGAAGAAACGGATCCATTCTATAGGAAAAGAGTTACAAGCCATATGATTTGTGCATAAGTGTTCAATATTATAAAGAAATGACTCGAGTAGAGAAATGTCTCAACTTGCCTCTTTGAAATAATTTGCAAAAAGTGCTCAGCTCATGCACATTTTTGCTTTAGTATTTCAATGAGGGAGGCAAACTGAGACATTTCTTGTAGAGTCATTTCATGCGTTTAACTACGTTCAAGTGATACAGGAGACTTGGTTCAAGGTATTTTAAATAAAATAAGTTAACGATAGTATTAAATGTTTATATATTTAATTAGGAGGATATGATGCATGTCCAGGTGACTCAGGTAAGTTTTGTTACAACATCCGAAAAATAAAAAATTTATTCGTTTCATTTTAACAGGTGGTCCATTATTTCTATTCGAAAATAATAAATTTACTCTGGTTGGAATCGTGAGCTGGTAATTTTTGATGCAATATAAGTTTATATAAAAAGTTTAATATACTCTTACAATTTAATTAGGGGTAAGTTTTAGTACACACACACTATTTGTGTAGCACAGAGAGTTTCGAAAGTAAATCTAAATTCAAAGGTTTAAGATGTGCTGAGAAACGAAAGCCAGGCAAGTTTAGTAATTGAAATTTAATACACATAATATTCAGAGTAGTTATATAATTTAACTATTTCAGGCATTTACACCAATGTAAGTTTATACATGGCTTGGATTGAAAATATAGCATCAAATACAAATGGATCCTATCGCTGCCAGAGCCAATAAAAAGTGCATTGCCGACGATAAGGAAACATGAGTATTCACTTTATATCTAATAGAATTATGAATATCAATAAACACTATTTAAAAATCTCTTTTATAAGAAGCAAGTTATATAATATTAAAACATTTTCCAGTTTTTTCATGCTTCATGCATTCATATTATTCTTTAGCTAGAAAGATATTATTATATACATATACTCCTGAGTTCAACATTTTCATAACAAGCTCTTAAATTATTCAAGATGAACGGGAGAGTTGATACATATATGTAATTAGGGTCCGGTCTCATTTTATGAATTTGTATAGAGTCAGAGTACTTCCTCTTTCTCACACTTGCAAATTTTTAACAAGTTCTCTAAAGTATAGTAGCCCAGTTTTAATTCGTGTGAACTATGACATTTAAATGTATAATTAAGAAAATTGAACTGAGTGAAAAACTTGTGGAACCTAACGGACTAAAACGGCCTTTTCATTGTTTCTTCTTCAAATTATGTAATTATAGTAAATGCATTTGGCAATCTTCAGCACGAAAGGAGAGATCTATGCTTAAAATTTTCTCTAAAGTTCAAATGTGGCACTATTCAAAAAGTAGATGCCAAAAATTTTTAAGCTAACGAATAGAAATAGAAAATAAAGTGATGTCTCTGCTTTTGAGAAACTAACATGTATCATATAAATACAAGAAAGTTTTTGTCTCAAAACTTTCTTGTTGCTAATCTTCTTCATTTCCTTTGAAAACACAATTGAAAGTTGTATTTGACCAATTCTGCTTGTTTTCACAACTATCTATTTACGTATAAATCATCAGAAATATATTTTAGTAACGTCTCTTGTGAGTAAACTCTACTAGAAGCCATTTAGTAGTAGAGCACTTACTTCTTGTGAAAGAGCACGCCTTTTTCTAAACAATTTACATTACAATCTGAGCCGCTAGTATTTATCTCATCTTTGCTACAGGGATCAACCTGGTTTCTCTTGCTTTGAGATTTAGACAACAAACACTAATAAAAAGAAACAATGTTGATGATGATACATACATATATATATATATATATATATATATATGAAAGTAGTCGTGTGAAGTAGGCAAATCTATATAGATTACATGTAAATTTCACATTTTGTTGTTGCTACCATTTTTACACATAAGTAAACATGAACTTGATTCTCTCACTCTAAAACTAAAATACAAAAGAGCTATCAAGTTGAACAAACGTATTGTCTTCTTGTTTTGCTATCTCTCTTTTTTCTATTTCACTGATGGAGGTTTGACTTATCAATTGTCTTGGCTAAACTGAAAAGTTGTACTATAAAGAATCACTTTATGAAGCTGTCATCGACTTTATACACTGTACTGGTTTTTGAAATTTTTATCATTCCATTTACGGTCAACATTTTATACTTTGACTCTTCGCATCTCTTCTCAACATATTTTTGGCAGTGATGTTTCTGACTACAATGTAAATGAGACTAATGACCATTTCTTCTTTGAGACAACAAGACGATCAGAGAAAGAGAGAGAGAGGAAAGCAAGATGAGATTACGCAGAAGATTATATGGTATGTCTAATTGACTTTTGTACCGGAAGACAATATATTTCTCAACTTAATCTAATGTAAGTAATGTTGTAGCCTACGCATAAAAGCACACACGTATAATTTCATCTAATAATGTGACCACAAATTCAGTCTCTGTAAAAATTGCAATTTTTTTAAAAGAAACTCTTCTTGCCCCAACTTTTATTAACATTCCTTTAAAAACATTTTTTTGTTTTGCAATTTCATTTCCTCTGGTATAAAAATGTCAGAAACTAGTAAGAACTAAAACTAAGTACGTATAGCATGTGAGATAATGATCTTAGAAAACACATTGTAAATCTTTTTGTTAGTTTACCGCATCATCAAATGATGATCATGTCTGTCTTCTTCACTCAACTTTAACAACAATGCTCTTTATTGACTTGAGTAAAAGTTGCTTCTTTTCAAGTGCATTAGTCCTTATAATTCCTGTAATACTCAATTTCTTTATTTCATTACAGCATCTCTCTACATATCTCTTGCTCTCTTGTTTTGTATATTTGTTTACTATTACTATTGTATACTGTTGAAGTCTTTAAGCCTAGACCGTGCATTGGATTATAACTCTGAGGCCAGCAATGTTAAAACACCATGCAAAAATGAAAAACCGGGTTTCTCGAGTTTGCATTGCATTTTAACATTGCTGGCCTCAGAGATATGATCTAATCCACGGTCTAGGCTTAAAGACTTCAACAGTACAGAAAAGAATAAGAAAATGATGCTTATGCTAACTACCGGTGTGTGTGGCTCTCTCGGTATTTTATTATGACTATGGTGGTATTACATTATACTACATCAACAACCCAAGAAAAGAGCAAAAGAAGGTGCAATGTCTTTCTGTTTCCGTTGCAAAGGTAAAAAAGCATAGAGAAGAATAAAACGTATCTTATGATGCTAAGTGAATATTTTGAGACGGAAGGTATATATATAAGAGTGAAGATGTTTTAAAGTACTTTCAGTAGTGTTAGTTTAGCTCTTGTAGTTTCTCATAGTCTCTTTTTTTCTACTTGTAAAACATGATCAAGTTTTCATCTTCTCTCATCTTTCTTCTATTTTGTGCTCTCACTACTCATTTCACAAATGGACAACAGGTTGGCAATAAAGATGTAAGGTAATTTATAGTTCCTATGTGACTAAAGTGAATTTTTGTTATATAAATAAATAGAATGCCTATGTTGGCACAACAGAGATAGAGACTGAGACAACAACAGAGTCATGGTACACTGAGAATGAAGAGACTGTAATTAGAGCTGAAGGCACTACGACACCCAAGCCACAACCTAAAGACTGTGGTAAGTAAAAAAAGTAAATTACTTGGAGAAGAGATGTGAGTTGGTGATCAAGATAAAAAATTATATACTTATTTAGATTGTGGAACTCGTGGAAAGTCCTTTAGTGCTGAAGAACTAGCAGGTATTTGGGAAAATAGAGCAGTGGGTCCTGGACTACTTGAGACATCAGCAAATCAATTTATAATCAATGGCTCATTTGTTCAACGTGGAGAATTTCCATACTTTGCAGCATTAGTAAAAGTCTCAAGATTTGCTCCACCGAAAGTCATCTGTGGCTCAAGTCTCATTAGTTCCAGATTTCTTATCACTGCAGCTCATTGCATTAGAAATAAGAGAAAAGAAAATTTGGAATTGGTCTTTAATTCACAAAAAATTAGTCCAATTCATGATGTGAGAAGAGATAATGTGGCTATTATTAAAAAGATTAAGAGATTGATTCCTCATCCTAACTTTAGTATTAAAACAGGTTAGTTGTGATTTTTATATACTTTCTGACAAATGTATAAGGAATAGAATACTAATTGCTCCTTTTTTGGGCTTCAGTGGATAATGACGTTGGTTTGATTGAGCTTGAGGAACCAATTGATTTGGAAAAAATGAAAGATGTCATCAGACCAGTTTGTCTTCCTACAAAAGATGCTGACTATTCTGGGAAAGATGCTCAAGTTTGTGGCTTTGGGTACACAAGTAAGAACGGTCCATTCTCTTCTCCTGATTTACTAAAGGCTACAGTGCCTATTGTCAGTAATGAGGAATGTAGGAAGACGCAATATGGCAAAAAAATTACTGATAACATGGTATGTCAACTTCAAGTATATTGTGATTCATAATAGCACAGAAGTTAGTTAATTAAGTTACTTGCAGGTTTGTGCTGGATATGAGCAAGGTGGAACAGATGCCTGTGTAAATGACAGTGGTGGTCCTTTAGTTGTGTCAATAAATGGTAAAGATGTTTTAGTGGGGTAAGCTGAGACTACATATGAAATCATACTCAAGCTAAATACATATTTATGTACGTTACTCTTACTCATTTGTTTCAGAATTGTTTCTTGGGGATATAGCTGCAGTCTTCCACGTCTTCCAGGGTATTTTGTACTAAATCCTAAAGGCTCTATAATAATAATTTCAATCTAATATTTTGAATCATTATTTTACATAGGGTGTATGCAAGATCACAAAATTATTTGGACTGGGTCGATCAACAAATTTCTCTATCAGATTGGTGTAGAGCGTAAAAACTATCACTACTAACAAACATGCATCTCCACACTACACAAACATTATATATCAACATGAAACATATACACTGAAATACATAAAACATCATCATCATCAGAACAAATCACTTACACTTAAACAGATACATTTAATCACACACATTATACACGCAGTATTATACAGCATTATACATTCAGTCAGATATACACAAACATCAGGGCTACATATGGATCTCATAATCACACAGAAACACAATAATGTCATTACTACACTAATTATTACACAACAAAAACATATATACAATAATAATAACCATTTATATATACAGAAATACAAAATACACACACACACATATATATATCATTAATTAATTTAGTAACACAAGTACACAAAACATACACAAACACTACACAACAACACACATTCCAATTTCATAAACAAAACTATTAATATTATACACCTGAACTTTATCCATTATACATGATACATTAACATTTTTACACATTATACACAAACAAACAAACTCATTTACTAATTATATTTATTAACTATACTTATTTTGTGTTTGCAAATATATGTATGTATTGTTACTTTCCTTAAAAAATATTGAACAGCAAACTTTCTTGTTTCTTTCATAAATTCATCATAATACGATAAGCTCTATGAAACATTCAAGTGAAAAAAACATCAAATGCATTTAATTATACATCTTAATCATAAATCTTAATGTCACACTTCTGCTGATTGACTTTCATTGTATTGCATTGTATTATATATTGAAATGTATATATAGTTGTGCATTGTTGATCTTGATCAAATAATTTAAATCATGCAGGGTGGAGTAAGCACAAAAAAATAATAAAGCTCTGCTTTGAGTTTATTCATATAACCAAACCACCCACAATATCTATTGTTATTGCTATTACTATAAATTGTATTTTGCAAGAATCAAACTGTGTATATAGACGCACCAGTACACATTCTTTGAGTTTGTGATTGCTGAAATGAAAATAAAAGACTTTTACTCTTCATGACGAGAGCATGTCATATATTATCAGTAATTTTTGAGACATGAATACATATTGGATTTCAGCAGTTTTAGTTCTGTTCTCAATTTTTGACACTTCATATAGTGATGTTTCAAAATTATCATCAGCATCTCAGGTAAGCATCAAGAGAAATCGTCATTGACTGGCATGTGTACTTACTACATACGTGTCACTTTTTATTTACAAAAAGGAATATGACTTTGAAGAAGACACAGATCTCAATTCTACTGTCATTGTCGACGATGTAGAATATCGTTCTGAATTGGAATACCGTCCATCAGTTGCTAATTGTAGTTAGTACTTCTTAAAAATTTAATTTAATTTACTTACTTATAAAGAAAAGGTCTTAGATGTGTCACTCTTTTAATTTTATAGAGTGTGGGCGTATGCGAAGACCAATAGCAGTATCAACATATATTATTGGAGGTGAAACAGCGAAGCGTAATGAGTTTCCATATTTTGGAATTTTAACAAGATATATACCAAGAAAGCCCTATTGGAAAGTAATATGTGGAGTTACGCTAATCAATGATAAATGGTGTTTGACAAGTGCACATTGCTTTGATGGGTATGTTAATTTTTTTTAAGTAATGAGACTATGTATAGAAACTTACAATTGATTCTTTTTATTATAGAAGGTATAAAGATGCATTAGAAGTTGTATTTAATGTTGGAGATGTCAATGAAATAGTAACTGATCCCTATGTTGTCAGAAGAAAAATTAAACGTTTCATTATTCATCCTGAATTTAATCTATCATCAGTAAGACATGATGTTGCTATTCTTGAGCTAGCAGAGTCTGTTGATGTAGAAAGATTTACTCCTGTCTGTTTACCAACAGTTGCAACTGAAACATGGACAAATAAATCAGCAATTGTTGTTGGATTTGGTTTTACAAGTTATAATCCTAAATCTCCTATTAAAGGACAAAATTCACAATATTTACAAAAATTAGATATGAGAATAATGGGTCATGAAGAATGTCTTCAATCCCCTGTTGGACATAAAATTTCTAAAACTATGATTTGTGCTATTGCTCCTGATGGAAAAGATAGTTGTCAGAATGATTCTGGTGGACCTTTATTATCTGAACTTTCTGGAAGAATAACAGTGGCTGGTACTATCAGTTTTGGGATTGGCTGTGCTAAGGTTTCAGTTAATACAAATTATCAATTATCTAACGACTAATAAACTTAATTGATATTATTCTATTTTTTTAGCCTGGCTACCCTGCTGTTCATTCAAGAATTGGAGATTATGTTCCATGGATTTTACAACATGCATTTACAGGCTCTTGGTGTAGTTTTGCTTAGACTTGTTGTTTTTAATGTTCTTAATTTAATTTTCATTTTTTGTTTAGAATTTTTTTATGCAAACCAAGAAAAAACTTAATTTATATTTACTTTTGGTATTTTTTCTATTCAGTAAACAATTTTACAACAATAATGATGACATATGAAATTTTAACAACTAACTACACAAATACATCCATTCATATTCTTTTCTTATTTAGAAAAGAGACTAGACTATACAATACTAATTATTATTATTATACGTACTTTAGTAATTTTAACCAATTAATGTGATGAGATTGATGTGCAAAATATATGCCATAATAATATAACAAAAAGGTGAGCTGCGTTTTCACTTTACAAATTGTTTGTACACAACAAAAAATGTATGAACGATAATAATAATTATTGTTTACAGTAAATAAGTTTTGTAGAGAAGTTTACACTCGTAGAATCTCGAGACACTTGTTGTAACAAATTGCAATCCAATCTGGTTGAGTTGCTCCCCATTGAATTTGATTGATTTCACCTTCTGCAGCAGTATAGGCCAATATAGGATCTTCGATTGCTCTAGGCATACCTTTGAAAAAAAGGAATTTGAAATGTTAGGCATATTACTCATAAAATTCACCTAGTATTATTATACTAGAGAAATAATTTGTTTCCATTGGTGGTTTTTTACCATGAGATATCCTACCTATATAAACCAAACAGAAAATAGGTTAGTTTTACAGTTACATAATTTATTCAAATTCTAATTCTTACCTGCAATATCCCAGATCAAAGCTTGATGATCATCACCTGCAGTGCATATGTGACAAGCGGAATGAGGAGCCCATGCGAGACCATTGACACCTATAATTAAAATATGACAGTGTTATTTATTGCATAATTTAATATAAAAAATTCATTCATATTATAATAGTACATATACTTACATGCTCTATGATTATTAAGTCGAGCAACAGGAGTACATGGAACTCTGACATCTAAAATTACTACTTCACAAGCGTCCATTGCAATTGTGGCAAGAAAATTGGGATCTTGTTTATTCCAAGCTAATCTCAAAAGTGGTACATGAGTTTGATCTTCATAAATAATTGTAGAATGCTCAAGATGTCGAAGGTCAAACATTCTTACAGATCCGTCAGCTCCAACACTTGCAAACATATCTCTACCACCACCAGCTCGACTAAATGCAATATCATATACTTCCTTGTCATGTGCTATTAATTGAGTTTTGACATGACCATTAACGGCAGTTCTTCCAACAGCTTGTCGAGTTTCTAAGCCCCAAATTGTACATGTTGTGTCAATACCTAGATGGATAATCACATTTATTATAGTTTTGTAACAAACTTTCTTTATACTTGATTACTTACTTGAAGTGCCAATTAGATTAGGATCAATTTCATTCCAATCTGTAATATACATTTTCAAAATAAATGCATCAAAACAACGTCTACCAACCACTGCAAAAAAAATTTATAAACATACCAAATGATGTGAGAGGTGCACAAAAGTCTGAATTCTTATTGTTGTTGAGTAGACATTCTAATTTTATTTCATTATCTGATGATCTCCATACACGTAAATAGTCTCCAGAAGTTGCTAGTAAATCTATAGAACCAATTATTTGTTATTCTAATAAATGATATATATATATATATATTTTAATCTACAAACCTGGATAAATTCCTTTACTATCCGGAATCCATATAATTTTAGTTGCAGGGTAAGGATGATCTAATGTAGCTTTTGGAACAAATGTTTGCTCGGCGCTATCTTCATCTAATGAGACGATTTGAACTTTGTTGTTATATTCTTCAACAAATGAGCCAAGGGCTAGTCTGAATCTCTTGTCGGGTCGTACTGACCAGTTCATAGCATAAAGTGGCCAAGGAGCTTCATATTTGTAGATTTCCTTCCTTTTACTACTCGACATTGTGCTTTGAATCATTGAAAACTATGAAAATAATATCTGAATTTGTGTCTTGTTTGTTTTTTCTTCTTCTCACTTAATTCATTAGTTGTCACTAGTAGAGTGGATCAGGCCAAGTCATATATATCTCTCCCTAAATTCTAGACTCTAAAATCAATGATAAAACAATCCTGATAAGTCTAATTGAAATAAACAAATTCCATATACTTCCCATAAAACTTTATAATTACCTTTGCTAGATTTGATTACTTAGTGATTACAAGTAGCACTAAGTTTTCTAGAACAATACTGCAGATATTTTCAAAACTTTTCAATTAAGTGTCAAAAAATGTTGAAGAAAATGATTGAATTTACATCATTTTGAGTTTTCTGAGAATTGATGACTTTTTTGAAGATTGGCGCTGAGACAGACGCCATAATAAACCCGCTTGATTACAAGAGCAGAGCGTCTTTTATCAAGTTTTATTGAGTCTACCATTTTCAGTTTTACTAAATTTTGTGACAATAAAGCAAAGTTTAGTTCGACATAAAAGGTAAAAATTGAAATTTTGACCCGGGTTGAGTGTCCACATGTGAAATT
>VCNE01013024.1:0-11841 GCA_009869805.1 Oncopodura yosiiana
AATTCCACCAAAGAGAAGACATTTCCCTTATCCACTCACTTCTGGCCCAACTCTCTTTTTTCTTAGTGGCGTTTCGGTACAGGGCCAATGGCTCACTTAAGAAGCGTCTACTATTAGGAGTGTTAGGGTATTTTAGTTTTTAAAATGTTTTTCTCACTCAACTCTCATTTGTAGATATTTCTTCTCTATATAGATGTAAATACCTATGGTGGATATATAGAGTTATAAGTAAGTAAGGGAGAATGAATGAATTGACTAAAAAGACCATGTGTCAAAATCTTTTTTTTAAATTAGTGTTGTTTTGTTGTATACATTGCTCTACTTTTTTTCTCTTGAAAGGCTACTTTACTAAACTAAACTACTGAATTTCTCCGACTTTGCTGTTGTTTTTATTGGCCCCCCAAGATGTTTGTAGATGACTTAAGTTTTAAGACCTTCTCATAGAAAAACAAGTGGTGAGAAAAAGTTGGGATATTTTCATTGGAGTTTCTTCGACTTTGCCCTGCTCTCTTTCCAATAACAGATCATAAAAATTACTACAAGCAAATAATAAATACCTGTATATATATAAGAACTATATAACATGAGTAACTATGAGTAAAGACAGGGTCAGTGTTGTCTGAAGAGATGAGACTCTGACAAGGACTGTATCTCTGTTCGTAAGATTTGAAAACCTTGTGTGGGTCAGGTTTATTTCAAAAACAACAACATCGTATTTCCTTGGTTGCTTCTTGTGAATCCTATTCTCTTTTGAAGAGTATTTACTATATATAATAGAAGAGAGAGAGAGAGTTTAGAATAAAGAGGCTGAAGTAAGTATAAGAAAATGACATCAAATTAAAATTCCATCACGTAGCTTTTTTTCGTCACACATAAACGTGAAAAATTCTCAATTGAGACTGGTGAAGGTCTTTTTAATGTTAGTACTAAAGTACTAAAAAAGGTTTATGAGGTGGACTAGTAAATGAGTGAGAAAAATTTATTTTTTGATTTGACTGAGGAGAGGCTCACGTTTATTTTTACCAGAGATTTCAATAGTAAAAAAGTCTCAAGATTACAAATATATAGATTCAGATTCTGGAATTAGTTGCAGCTTAACATCTCTACCTAACTCTGCAATTTTCATGAGGATTTTAAGTTGAGAAAGCTGGACTAAGGCCTCTTTGCTTAGCTCAATGCACAGAGGCCTTCTTCAAGGTTTCTCAACTAATAAAATCCTCATGAAAATTGCAGAGTTAGGTAGAGATGTTAAGCTGGAACTAATTCCTGTCATCTGAATCTATATTTTTTTAATCTCCAGACTTTTTCTTACTATTGAAATCTCTGGTGAAAAAATAAACGTGAGCCTCTCCTCGTTAGTTGGAAACATCGGCACTTTTACATTTGAGTCTTTAAGCTTAAACAAGGCTACAATGTTATATAGCTCATTTGGTTAATTAGAGAGTTGTGATCCACCCTCTAGAGACTCTCTGTATATAATGAACCTCATCTTGTCATCACATTACTGACACTTTGCGGTTTTTCTTCTCTCAAACACAGAGGAAAGTTTATATAGTTGTTGTTGATGATATGGAACATTGATATTGAGTTATGTATTGACTAAGCAATGGAGCAAGTAACTATAATGTGAGACATTTCTAGTAACAATTTCTCAATGAACTTTTCTCGTCTCACATCTCTCAAATATACTTCTGTCCTAAAATAAATGAAGCGTTGAAAAGTTTTTTTGTCAACTCAGATTTTAACTTCTTATGCAACTAATACTAATACTGATATTTTATTTTTTTTATTACAGGACGTAATCAGATCTTGTATGGACCAGATAAATGAAGTAGTCAAGTCAGTCGCAATGAGTAATTGTTATTCCATGTCAGAAACTCAAGGATCATCGTCTAGTGTTGTTGGTGGTGGTAGTGGACATAGTAGTGGAGGAGGCTGTTCAAATTCATCATCAAATCCAAGTTGTGGGATGGAGAATAAACTAGGTGAATTGGAACAAGCAGAAACACCGACTGATGTGAGCGACATACATTTCTGACCAAAAAAACCTTAGCTAATATAAATATTTTACTACGCTACATTGCTACATGAAAACATCATCATCATCAACAACAACATCAGCATCACTTTTAGAGTACAGGAGAAGGCAGAGAGTAATAATTATTATATTATTATAATAATACACCTGTTGTTAATACACTCAATTGTACCTGACAAAAAACTACGACGACGTAAAGAAGAAAAAAAATTTGTATAAGAAATATTATTGTAGATTGTACACCAAAAAAAAATACTGTAATGACTTCTCCTGTACTCTAGTGCTATATATACATGGAACTCAAAACATACACACTACGGTTTACCATTAATTAATAATCCAAATAATACTATTAATTCCATCCGTCCGCTGATGGTTATATTTTTGCGCATATTGTTAAAAAATTGAAAATATTACGTTTGTACACACACTTGTTGACATTTTACGAAAACTGTTGTTTTTAAGGGACTGGATTTATTATATCCTGACTCGAGGGGAAAGGAGATTTACGCTTAGAGATCTAATAATTAATTAACTCTAATTAATTATTAATTTCACACTCATAACAACCTAATTTTATTCCGAAAATTTAAGTGACTCTCATTTCCAAAAAGAAATGAGAGTCACACTTTTTCTGGGAGGAACCATGTGTTGATTTTTTTTTGTTAATAGAAACCTTCCTTGTAATAATTTGTGTACAATATTCAGAAACTACCTCAAGAGTATAGTCTTGCAGATATACAAAGATATATATATATATATGTTGTATGTGTATATATATATAGAAATGAAAAAAATTAATAATTATATTCGTGACATTATTATTGTATACAGGTGTCGAGTCAAATTACATGAATTGAGATCAATTTGGTATTTCTTACGAAAGGATAGGAAAGAAAATGATTCTTCTACGGAAATAAATAAAACAGATATATATATATATATTCAGTGCATTTTGTTATCATGTGTCAATTTGCTAAGAGAATAAAAATAAGTCGATATATATATATATCTATCACAGAAATAAAAATATATACAGTTAAAATGTCAAAGCCCAATTGCATTTTTTGTTCATTCGATATACCTCAGTACAGAGCTAGTGTAAAATACTTTTATAAATATATAAATATTATTAATTTAGTGTATAAATAATATATATTGTAATAATGTAAAATTTGTGAGTTGATGATGTACAAGAAATGTAATGTGAAAATTATTGAAAAAAAATTCCATACACGATATATATATATATATAAAAGAGTACACGTTTTTCATCGTGTTTTGTAGTCATTGAAATTTAAGTCAATTGTTAGTTTTATAAGTTGTGGTTATTATTATTGTACAAAAAATTATATTATCGGCCTTATAATTACAAATACTAAAGGTTATATATAAACTTGATGACAATCCCTGAAAGCTTTTTTTTGTAGCTTAGATATTATTATGTGCAAGATAAGGTCCGTATACCTATTCTATATAATTGACCAAAAAAAAAACATTTAGATTTTGTGTACTACGCTGACTCTTCCGCATTTATAATGCTGTGAACTGTTCCATGTAAAAACAGTAATTTACGAGTACTAGGCTTATTAAGATGTTGTTTTTTTCAATTGATATTTTGTGTACAAAAAAAATAATGTTTGATGATGATTTGAATGTATTGTGGAAGAGAGAGAAAAAAATACAATTTTGTTGAATGTGGCTTTACTTTAGTGTGCTCGCAAATTTTTTTTACTGTTAGGCTAGGTTAGCGAGAGAAACAAGGCTTATTTATATTTGAGAGAGAGAATATATTACAAGAAATGAAAAAACTAAGAAAAAAATTTATAAAATAGTATATATAGTGCTAAGTAAGATTATATACTAAAGATTGTAAAAAAGGGTTAAATTGACTGATAAGCTAAGTAATTGGGTTATATATTATGTGGTATATAAGTTTTTCTTCTATTTTAATTGTAACTATGTAGACTGTATGAAAAAAGGCAATCGCAATGTCTTTTGTGAATGATCGCAATTATAAATGTCGCAGGCAAAAAAAATATAAGTCAATTAGTAAAAGTAAAATTATATAGTGTATTATTATATAAAAGTCAAAGAAGAGTATAAAAAATTGTAAATAGAAAGTGTTAAAATAATGGTAGAAATTGTCACGCCGCCAATTGAAAGAAAATTTTTGATCCGGTGGTTAGAAAAAAATAATTTCAATATTGCAATGTAATTCCTAAGGTTTTTTTCTTATTGGGTTAAATACTATTTCTTTAAGAGTGAATGACTAAAATATTATTTGATTTTTTTAGCTTTAGTTTAATTACAAAAACTCAGGTAAATAATTTTTTTTGTGCAGTGAGATGATACTACTAAGGGAGAGATAAGAGATGTATACAGTTTATAAAAATGTATTCCAGTATAATATTAAAAAATATATTCATTCAACACAAACGCTCAATAGTTACACAATTACCTCTATTAATGGCATTTTAATAAGATTTATATTGTAATTTATATTGGGACTTGAGTAAGGTATATATATAGTATATGTTATTTTCTATGCATAAATATGTACAGACTGAAAACTTGAATCTGGAAAAGTTATATATATATACACAGCTATTATAATTCTTGTAATGAACAAAAATAATCCAAAAAAAAGAATATTACATCACTGTTAACTTTTTTGTATGTAAGCTAGAATTCTTGTAATTGTGATTATATGAGTGTTTTTATATACACTAGAATTATATATTATTGATTCCTATTATTATATATTCAGGAAAGAAAAAAATACATAGTGTCTTCTTAGTCTCAGGTCGACTACTTTTAAAATAATGTCAATATATATATATATATATATATATATGACACAATTAGTGCCTTTCAGGACCTAATATAATGTAATTGTGAACTTATATATATATGACTTGTATTAGTTATAAAGGTTAAAAGAATATTTTCCAATTATATATTTACGTCTACATATCACACTACAGTTGAAGAGCCTATTAGCTAGAGAATATACATATATATATTAAATAGCTATTAATAATGAAAAATATTTTGTACGAAGACATCCACTCTATATAAATTTATATATGCAATATGTACCTACTATAAATCAATCCAATGCAATTTAATTATATTTAAGTAAGTATATGAAATTGTTAAGGGGAGAAGAGAATGAGTAAAATAAAAATGAGACATTAAATTGAATTTAATTTGGGATTTGCTTTTTTTTGCATTTTATACTTATAAGTAGTTTTTAAAGCAATAACAATTGATTGGTTTAATTGTAATTAATTATTGCAATTTAATTGAATTTCATGAAGTCATCATCACCAAATCATCATGAATTTCATGATGCATTAATTACAAATATTTGGGGCATCGTGAGAAGAAAATGTTTCACCTCCACTTTTTTAAATTCATGTGGGTTGAAAATTTTCTGAGCCGGTGGAAAAGTTAATTAATTGTTGTTGTACATTGTTGAATTTGTTGATTGTTGTCATCATTGCCACATACTAGATTCCTAATTTAATTAGTCTCCAGCTTAGTTATGTTTCAGCCTGCACGTGTTCTCTGCAATTCTCTGCGTGCCTATTATAATTGCAGCAAGGTAAATTTCAAATTATTTTGGATTTATTTAATATTAATTATTGAATTTGTGACAATCGTTAATTTCTTTGCAGGCACAACGTGTATTTAGTATTCAAAATGCTCGATGCTTCGCAGATAAAGTTGGTGACAAAGCTCATTGTAACGTTAGAGCAATTAGTCATATTGGTAATCTATTATTTTTGTTTAATTTCAGAATTTCACTTGAGATATCATTTGTCATTATTATTATGTAATTTTTTGTTACTTTTCAGACGCTGAAAGATCATCATCATTAACAGCAGCAATTAATTTATATTCTACAAATAGTCGTCATTACCTTCATACAGAGTCTGGTGGACATGTTGATCAAACTGAGGTTCTAATTATATTATTTAATAATTAAGATTTCTGGTTCTCTTAATTGATATAGCTAATTATTTTATATTTTTGACTATAGAAAATGGCTACTGAAGCGTTACGTGAGTCAGATGGTAAATATATATTTAATAGATTGGTATATATAGAATTAATGCAAGAGATTTTATTATTTATAGGTAGTAGAGATGTAATAGAGAAAATAAATAGCCAAATTGAGAAGAAGGAACATGGAAGACTTTTTGCTGTAGTTTATATTACTGGGAAACAATTTAAAGTGACTGCAGAAGACATTATAATTATTCAAGGCTATTGGCCACCTGATCTTGGAGAACGGATTCGATTTGAAAAAGTAATTTGATATGAAATGATTTGTTAATATTTATTTATTCTTAATTGAATGTCTTAATTGGTTTGCTTGATAGGTTCTGTTGGTAGGAGCATCGGATTTTACAATAGTAGGTCGTCCAATAATCTCTAGAAATGTTGCTCGTGTCGAAGGAACTGTTATTGAGAAAACGATGTCATACACCAAATTGCATTTTAGACATATTCCACGTAAATCATTTAGACGATTAAAATGTAAGTTTCGTATTTATTGTAAGAGATTGTTTGCTGTATTTATAATTTTTGATGTTGTCTTTTACAGTTGAAAAAACTCACTATTCAATGGTGCGAATAAACAAAATCGAACTAGAGACAATTCCTAATCGAGAAAATGTTGATAAAATCGATCATTTGGTTTTTTAATTATAATCTAGTTGATGTTACTATAAATATTATGAAGAATAAATGTTTCTAGAAGTTTTTGATACGACTCACATTTACTTTTTGCTTTTCAAAAAAAGTCACCAATATAATAATTTATTAATTTCCTAATATAACAAGTTTTACAATTTATATATTTTGATGATGAATTAATTTTAGAGATATATAGTACAATTTTAATAATGATTTGACATGACAGAAGAAACAAAAAAGAATCCAGTGTAGTTTTTAGAGATTTGTAATCGTTATCATCGTCCAGATTTCCATTTAAAAAATCATGTAATGTTGCAACTCACATTTTGGTCCACAGAAGCAGGAAAAGATCCTCGAACTAGGATCTTTTCCTGCTTCATTTTGCATTTGATGGCCATCATCATAAAATCGTGATTTTCTACAACAAAAAAAAATAAACGCACAATTATGAATTAATTAAAAATTTACAATATAAAAACTATAATTAATAACTTACGATGCATGAAAACAAGCTAAGTGTCAATTGTCTCAATTAATTAGTATAATTTAAATCGCCTCAAGAAAGGTTCTCTTCCTTCTGGAAAAAATGATACAAAAAAAGAATATAAAAATTAATATTTTGTTCACTTTGTCGTTTCAATTATAGTTTTAATTAAGAAGCACAAGCTCTGTGGTATTAGAATTATAAATTATGATTAAAAATGTGTTGATTAATTACCTTAATTAATTTTTTTAATAACAAATAAATGAGGAGAGAAAAATATTTTTCTGTCGTTCGTCTCAGCGTTTTTTCTGACTCTCTGTTTTTAGGTGGCGGGCAATGATTTTATTATTTTCCAAGCGGCATTATTCAAAAACGTCAGCAACTCTCACTTTTTCCTTCAAGCTGTTTTTGAGAGTGGATCTCAAAAAAGTTTTCTAAAATTCTAAAAATTGTGGATGTAAGTTTAATTACTATACTAATTAGCTCATTAATTAATACTAAAATTAATTTCTAATCTTTCTTTTTAGCAGGAGATTCAAAAACTATTAAAATGGGGTATGTTCAATTTTACACATTACTGTAATTTGTTACGAGTCAACTAAATTTTTTTATTTCTTTCCAGATCCAAAGTAACATTTAAAATTGTGCTTACATCCGACCCAAAACTTCCTTTTAAAGTGTAAGTTACATAAAAAGCTTTAAAAATTCCAAAATTAGCAATACTAGGGAAAAGTGAAAAAATGGCCAAGTACCAACTAGAAAAATATCTTGTTGAAGTCCTCTACTTTATGAATAATATTTATAAAAATGCCTTGCTAGCAGATTGGGAAGATAAGACTATAATCAATGCATTAAATCTAAGTAAAAGTATTGAAGATAATACGAAATTGATTGGTAAAGATTTAATAAGTGAGCAATTGAAAGAACTAAATGAGAAAATTGAGTATGAACTCCTTCTAACTCTTGGTGATGAAATGTTTCTACTATTAAAACAAAATAGTAGTATTGAGTCCGATCCTTATCTCAAAGACTTATTGGAAATTGAGTTCTCAAGAACATTTAATGATGAGCGTCTACAAGAAAATTTAAAACATCATGGATTTTTAATTAAGCAACTTGATGCCATTTCTGATTTGATGATTGAGCTGTCAGAAGATGTGACGATGACAATTGTTGAGAAACATGTGAAAGAACTTATCAAAAAGTCACAAAATCAAAATCAAGTAATTGAGAAAATGTATGTTTAAATGTACTTGGCCTCTTAAAATTCTTCTTCTGACAACTTCAAATCTATGCATGATATTAGAATACAAAAATATTTCTTTAATATATATATATAAGTTCATCTTTTCTCTATATAATTAATATTTTTTTGTATTTTATTTTATGACAGATTGAGCGTTCCAGAAACTACGCCTTTCACTGCTGTACTCAAGTTTGCTGCTGAAGAATTCAAAGTTCCACCAGCAACCTCTGCAATCATTACTGATGATGGTATTGGCATTAATCCTCAACAAACGGCTGGTAATTATTTTCTTATTTTTTGTAATAATGATTATTATCTAACTCACACATTTTTTTAATTAATCTACAGGCAACGTATTCCTCAAGCACGGATCTGAACTTCGTCTAATTCCTCGTGATCGAGTTGGATCACAAGAGTCATAAAAAAACCAAGCGAGACTGTGCTAATATATTTGAAACTAAAAAAAATTTATCGTGTATTATGATTTTATGTGCTACCTTTTATTATTATGTCAAGTGAATTTCTGAGCAAGAGGATATATATTATATATATATAAATAAAACGAACAATTTATCAAAATAATTTTTTGTCTTTTAAATTTTTATTAAATACATAATAACTTGCAGCATACTTTATATTAGAATAGAGAGAGGTACATAATTTTTTCAGACTTGTGCTCGTGATTAATAATTAAATAAGTTAAAATTTATTTGCATAAAAACGGAGACCTTCAATGGAATCATCACGACAAGCATGTCCACTATCTTCAGCTAAAACTAAACTACGTTTAGCCAACAGTAAAGGAACACCAGCTAATTCTGCGTACGCTTCTGCTGTCAGAGATCTATGTTGTTCTAGCTGTAATAATTAATCAAAATTAGTAATGACTAATGATTTTATTATTATGCTCTCTTATGAACTCTTTTCTTACCAGTGACAAAGCTGTGGCAATACACATTTCTTCATTAAAAGACACATGTTGTAAAATATAAATACGAGCTCCAAATTCTTTCAGTGTTAGAGGCAATCCTAATTTCTCCATGACTTTACATGCATTGAGTACATCTTCTGGAGAAACTATTTCAACACCACGAGCACGAGTTACACGACAGTAAGCTTCAACAATTCCCATTACACCTCCACATTCCTGAAATTATTAAAATAGCATTAAGCTTATATTCCTTATATACAAGTTTAATAATGTTTTATTAAATCTTACTCGACATGGACCATCTAATATTTTTGAGATCTCCACAGCCAATTTTTCATAGTATTTATGTCCACCACCATATTTGGCTCTTGTTACAGGATCTTTGACACCAATACTAAGAAGAATTTGTCGAAAGCGAATTGTCTCATCTTCAGTTACAGAGCCTTGTTTTTCCTATAAAATAATCCAACATCACACATCAATAAATCATATGTCATAATATATAATATTGAATAATTTATTTTTAATAATAAAAATACTACCTTAATTTTATTACAAATCGTCTGTGACAACTTGACCATACTTGCAGCACTTCCCATCAAAGTTTTGGCATCACGAAAAGCATCAACAATATTTTTCTCTCTTTGCAAATTTTGAAGTTTCAGTTGATGTTCAATGCCACCAATTCCGGCACGAGTGCTGTCAATCCCTCGACCTCCTCCTCTTGACCCAGATGGCTGCTGCATAATTCTCTATGACTGTAAAAGGAGGAATTAATGATTGAGTTAATTGTCTAATTATTAATTAAGAATTACCTTTTTAGAATGTGGGTTGATATTTTTTCTTGAGATGACGGAGAAAAATAAATATCATCTGGGTCTCATTTTAAAACTGACGCGCTTTTTAGATGCGACTTTGACTTTGTTCACTTTTTGGAGAAAATTATTAATATTGAATTATTATTATTTTAAGAAATTAATAATTTTAATCAAGATGACATTTAATTATCATAATTAATTGCTTTTCAATACAGAATACAATAATAATACATAATTAATAATTAACAAATATAAAAATATCTTCATAATCTGAAGTCCTGGCTCTCCTCACCAATTAAAATAAAAATGGAAAAATCTATAATAAAAAAATTAATTAGATATATATAACATCAATTCCTAATTTTTATATTTTCTCACCTTCGGAACTTGAGTAGCAACTTCTTCCGTTGAGCCTTCATTAGTTTGATCCATCTCACCAATTAATTGATTATAGGGAAATTGTTGTGTCAAATTAAATGAAAGTTGATCATTACGCCAATGCAAATCATGAAGAGTGTCATTAATGAGAAAATGATATGTAAAAAACCCCAGTAGTATTCCAGTGACAAATAATAGTCCAAAAACTACACAAGCATCAAGTGAACAACAAAGTTTAATTCTATTTGGACCTGTACTATGCTTGCCTCTTGCTTCCTCTTCTATTGACATTTTGTCACTAATAATTAAAATATTTTTGGAAATTTCAAAAGCAACAGATTGGAAGTAGCTCTTAAAAAATTTTTGTTGACTAAATATTATGCGGAAGTGAGAGAGAGAATAAAATGTTGGAGTTGAGCCAACAAAAGTTGGATTAATGGAGCTCAGTATCAATTCATCTCAATAAATTTTGTTGTTTCTTTTTCAATAGCATTTTACATACACTTATGGCTAATTTTTTCTCTTGCTATAAAGCAAGGATTACATGCTAAGTAAAGTATATATATATATAGGAGATATGTCCAAGACTAATTAGGTTTAAATTGAAGATGACAATTTTTTTAACTTTTAAGAACTATATAGTATTACTATATATACTATTATGAGTTATATCATGCAATATACTACAATGTATATTTAACTAGTATACATTTTAATTTCAAAGAACAATTTAGAACAGTTTATATTAATATCTAAAGAAATATA
The DNA here is from genome assembly GCA_009869805.1 of Oncopodura yosiiana. NCBI lineage: Eukaryota > Metazoa > Arthropoda > Collembola > Entomobryomorpha > Oncopoduridae > Oncopodura > Oncopodura yosiiana. Next base: position 11,368 of record VCNE01013024.1, read on the forward strand.
TAGATATATATATAAAGAATAATCATAATAATAGCACTCTACTAATGTATAAGTATATAAAGAAATATTTTAGAATTTCTAAGTAAAAAAGATAGTTGTTTTAAGTATTAAGTAAATTGAAAAAATTAGTTTAAGTTGATTCAGTATTTTTAGTCCTTCTCATTTTCTTGGTGGTCTTTGTAGTATGATATGCCTTAATATGTTTTTCAGCATGAGCCTTCTGTCGAAACTTTGTTTCACAGTAGTAGCATACGAAAGGTCGCACATTATCATGAGTCAGTTGATGTACTGCCAAAGCTCCTGTAATAATTAATAGAAATTAGAGATGTAGGATGAGATGAGTCTGAAGCTTGCTAAGTGAGCCATTGGGCCTCCACCGAAATGCCAATGGGAAAAGATGATAGGCTCAACGTCTCTTCCTCACCACTCCAACAATCCTCCTCAATTCCACCAAAGAGAAGACATTTCCCTTAT
>VCNE01013032.1:0-31897 GCA_009869805.1 Oncopodura yosiiana
CCACTAATGATTTCTTGCCCATTTCATTTTTTTCAATGTTCATTCTTGGGATACAGGGCTTCTTGCTAGCTACTCGACCATTGAATTTATCTTCGTTGATCCTTCAATGAACCGTATTGGAACTTATTATAGTGTCCAACTCTTCCTTTATCTCTGTGACCGGTTTTAGTCCCAAAAACTATCAGTTAATTAGCATTTTTTAACAATTTTTTGATCCAAATTAGCTCCTGTGATTCTTGGTATTTCCATTTTGAGGTAAATTTGCAACAATTTCTCTAAGTTTTCATCTTCTAAGCACTGTTGCAACTGTGTCCATATTAAAACCAGTGATTTCAGATAGTTTGTGATGCCTGTGACCCTTTTGGTGAATTGCTACAATCACCTTCTTCTAAGTCATGCATAATTCACGAGTTGGTGTCATTTTATTAATATTATGATGAAACAAATAATCAAATGTAGCATAAATGTGTCTAAAACTAGTTAATGTTAACTTACCTTCAATTAGCAAAAAAAGGTAATGAACAAGTTTACGCAATTATTCAGAAAATTACGGAAATAGTTTTTGCATTCATACTTTTGCTGCGTCCATTTTGGGGCACGCTGCGAATATTAATTAATTGCGCAAAAATGAGACACGTTATAATAAAATGCAATATCAATCCTGAAACTAGATGAAATTTGCTACAATATGGTGATTTTAGCATAAGTTAATTGTTGCATTTAAAAAGGATACAGTCATTGGTAAAAGTCATTTTACTTCACATTCATACTTCTGCTGTACACTGTATAAGGTTTCAAGTGTGTTTCACATTCATTAGCTTTCATCTCATTGTCCTTGCATCCTGTCTGCTGTCAACAATCTCTCTTCTAACAGATAATAGAAGCTTACATCACTAAACCAAAGTATTTTGAGTCAGTAGGCTATATATGTATGTACAACTAGCTAACTAAGTAGTTGTGAGATGCATATCACATGTCGAATAGAAATATAATACTTGTAGTGAAAATACATAGTAGAGAAAAAGAGAAAGGAATTACATGGGTAAAAGTTAAAATCTGAAAAAGATTAATGAGAGAGAAAGAGAGAGAGCTTTAGCTAGAAGGCATTACATATCTACATACATAAAACTTATGTCTTGTTCTTTTTGCATGCTTCAATTAATCACTGTGCAATTTCTGCTATTTCTGGAAGAGTAAATTGATGATAGTCCAAAAAATTTGATCATCAAGCAAACGAGCTTCCAACTTATACACTCCCAGTTCTAGTTTTGTGTAAATGTAGAGAAAGTCCAGAATGAAAATGTAGTTCATCAGTCCATCTCTCATTTAGTAGAACAATGTGTACCAACTATAACTATCATTTCATGCTCAACTGCTTTCTCTATACGCTCGTACTAATATAGCGTTACAGGAGAAAGCAGAAAGTGGATTTGACAATTTCGGTTTCGTAGAGATAGAGTCACTCGACCGGATGTTACATTTAGCTAAACCGCGAGACGAATGCTGTTTCCAACAAAATGTTGTCAACGCTTAGTTTTCTAGTGATGGATTTGGTAAAAATAATCTTCTTCTGCACAAGTAAATTGCTATATTTTATTATGGCTAATATCAAACTACGCAGTCATTAAGTAGGATATAAAACTCATTTTGAAAGCTAAACAGGAAGCAACATAAAATCTTTTCGAGATTAAGTGGCTTATGAAATACATATCACATTATACTTTAATACATGATATACTTCGCAACATAAGAAATAAAGCCTTTGGCCAATTTAATATTTCCTGAAATTGATTCACTAAATGTAATATAAAACCGCAGGGCATTTTTGTAATTTCCATGTAAAATGAGATAGCTAATCTAGGTAATAAAGTAAAGTGGGTGACACACTTGAGATATACTCTGACCTAGCAACAGTCTATAGCATATCGGAAGGAGAAAGCTGAGAAAGGAAAGTGACGTTGTCAATGTTGGACAATATTAAACTGAGTGGCTTTTTGTTTTCAAGTTACCCCCAAAAAGATTATATAACTCATTATCCTAGCACGACATGAATAACAAAACCGTAAGCTAAATTCGCTTTTCAACAATGATGTATTTTTATTAGTTTCAGTTTTACTAATTTCAGAACAATAATGATAGTAATGATGATGACAATGGTGTATCAAATGAAGAATTGGCTCAATATATTGCAAGACATATTTTTAGGTACATACGTTTATATGATATCGATTTATGAGATGTTCATACTAACGTTTATATTTTATGTATTTTGTAGTGAAGACACTGATAAGCAATTGCATGGCATTCAAAAAGCAAGACAGATTATTACCAAGAATGTATTGGACTCAGAAAAAATAGATATTTTAATTCATGCAGGTCTTGTTGGACGATTTAAAGAATTCTTATCTTCTACTAATGCTGATGTACAATTTGAAGGGGTATTGATTATACTCAACATAACTGCTGGAAATTCAGCTCAAACTAAAGAAGTTGTTCGAGTTGGTTGTGTCCCTATATTAATTAATATGATAAGCAATGATAATAAAGCAATATCCGAGCTAGCAATTTGTGCTTTAGGTAAAACATTATATGTATTTGTGAAAATGATATAACTTTTGCGCTATGTATTTATTGTTTGAAGGAAATATTGCTGGCGATATTAGAGAATTGAGAGATTTAGTACTGGCGGATGGAATCTTGACACCATTAGTTGAGTTGACAAAATCAGAAACACTTAATGTAAGTTAAATACTGTTCTCATCATTAACATTCAACTTTTTACTTTTTATATATTAGCGATCTAGTGCAAAAGAAATAGGTTTCACAATACGTAATTTATGTCAATGGAATCGGAAAGAAGGAGCTTCAATTGATTTACATTATGCGCAACAATGTTTTACAGTTATTGAGTCTTTACTGTCTTGGGACGATGAAAATATTTTAGGTAAGAAATAAACTTTAAAACTTCATCATTTTTTAAAATGTCATGAAAATATTTATAGAAAATAGTTGCTTTGCTGTAAGTTCTTTGTGCAAGGAGGAGGAGTTTACTAACATCTTGCTTCACTTTGACATTTTATCTCCAATAGTCAGTCTTTTGCAATGTCCCTATAAGGAAATAGTTATTTCATGCAGTTGGGCTATTGGTAATATTGCCACTGGAACTGATAAACATGTACAACAATAACTTTAGATGATTAAATTCTACACTAAAATAATATCAACTCATATATTGTTTAGGTTAAAGCTTGCCTTGATGCTGGAGTACTTCCAGTCATATGTAAAATGCTTCAAAGTAGTGAATTAGAGTTTGTAGTCGGAGCAGCTCATATGTTGTCTAACATTGTACCAAGTATTGGAACTGATTTTCTTACTCCAGTTTTAGAAAGTGGAATTGTTCCTCATGTGATGAATGCAATTTATAGTGTAAGAAGTTAAATTAATGTTCTAGGCTTTTTATATTTATGTTCTACATAACTAATTAGGAGAATTCCAAGGTTCAAACAGAAGCTATTTGGGCATTAGCAAATTGCTCCGTTACAGTAAGAAAACCTAGTCATATTGAAACTTTGTATCAACTAGGAGCTGTTCCTGCATTTTGTTATGCTTTAAAGTCCAAAAAAGAAGATATTGTGTCTAATAGTCTTCGAGGTTTACACTGCATGCTCATGCTTTCCTCAAGAGCTTCAACGTATACAACAGAGAAAGTTAAACAAGAAATGATCAAATGTGAGTGGACACAAGTGACTCTGTTCAATGAAGAGATTTCTAACAAAATGAACGAAATTATGGAAGACTACTTTTCTAACAGGCCTCTGGTTAATGGAGTTCTACTTTTTTAGAATTATTATATAAGCAAAAAATAATAATGTGAATACTTGAGATTGTAATATACAAGCAACCAATTAGTTATACAAGTTATAAATAGAATCAAAGAGAGAATACTGACAGCATTACTCTCAATTAAGTTCTTTCCTAATGAAAGAATTGTGAATTCATACATATGTCATAAAATCTCTTTTATAAACGCAGAAAAGCTTTCCTTTCATAAAATATAGAGAATGACTAATTATCAGCCAATTCAATTTTACACTCATATACATATAAAGCTCTTGAAAAGAAAACTGAACTGAAAGTTATAATGTTGCTACTACTGCTAATACTTTTTTATATTTACGTAGTATTTTATGCTTGACTCATTTTATTTGAACTCAATAGCTATAGTGAACATTTTCATTTTCCGGTGACATGAACAAAGTCCTTCTTTCAGAAAATCTAATGTGTGTCTTGACACACAATATGAAGTGTAATTGAATGTCTTGTCATAAATCATATGTCTATTTTCTTCTCTCCACCTCTTATCATTCCAGTGCAGAACAGTTTTTACACTATATAAAAAGTCTATAAATAATAGAGAGAGAGTAGGCGAAAGTATTGAAAAATTACTACCTTTGTTCGTCTCTACTTATACATCCATCCATTTTTTTCTTCTTGGTGAACACTATATTACCATTTTTTCTATGTCCTTTCATCTTTATATATTACACTTTGAACGACAAAGTAAGTGAAAAGAAAAAAAATTGTTGAGAGAGTAATTCACAAAAAGATGGGGAAATTTCTATTATTATTTTCTTTTACTATCACCTTCGTCCAGAGACCTCAATTCTTGTACTATGTCATTTGTTTCCTATATTGCTTACGTATTTTCAGACAAAGATAGTCTCGTTTGATACTCTTGAGAAAATGTATATGATAATATTGATGAGTTAGAGCATTGCAAATGACAAATAAGATAGAATAGAGGAAATGAGAGTGAAGATGACTGCTGAAGCTTCACTGCTCATATATAAAATAAAACAAACTTTCAAGTCAAGTCAAGTGTCACTCTACTTGTGCTCTTATATAATAAAAGCAAAGTTTAATTTTATATTCTATCAGTTCCGTTCTTATTTTCTGTCTTTAGAATTTCTCTCACTCTCATCTTTTATACCTTTCAGAGAGCTTTTCAGATATTATTTATTCAATAGGTTGATGTGATGTGATGAGAAAAGCAAGAGACAAGAATGTGAAGTAGAATATACGAAGTAGTAAAGTAGGGCCTTTGGGAAAATGTGAGGAATTCACCAGAAAGGTATAAAGTTGTTATAGATTGAGACTCTTTTATATAGCTATAGCATAAAGTGTTGATGGCTTGTGTGCTACATATATGAAGAAAGTTACAAGTTTTTACATCTTTTCTCAATATTTAGAGATCAAAGCAACTTTGAGAAAAGTCAACAATTCTAACAAGGCAGTCGTCTATGAAATATTCATCGACCACTCTCAAGATTTTACATTAGTTTTTCATTATTTTCTTGTGAGGTTGTAGATTTCTTTTAGCTCTCTATAGGCAGAGTTCTTGGAGTATATGTTGATTTTAAATTCACAGTATAATTTTTTACCTTTTCTTATTCTTAAGAGAGTTTATAGTAGTGACAGCTGCGACATTGTGGTATGATAATCGGACGCAGAACAATTGAATTTGAGACATAACCAGATGCTACCTACCAATATTATAAAGGGAAATGGCTATCGACTCAGCAAAAGTTGGAGGAAATGACACAACTTGCAAAATCTCTGGAAACTAAAAACATCTGCTCTGTTCTCCTTGTTGGATAATTCATCATCATATTGCATTTCAAACTTTCTGACACTGTGTATTTCCGGCACTCTGGAAATTAATCCAGAGACAGAGAGAATACAAATGTATGAGAAACATTGTGAGAGAAAATCATAATGGACTTTTGATTGACCTAAACCATATGTCTCTGTAATTATGGTGCAATACTACATCATGTTTTTATGCTATATATATAGAACAGACAAACTTATTGGAAATACTTTCGATTTACTCCTATGTTCATACAGAGAAAATACAACACTCGTGGGATTCGTTACTTTATAAGAAAAAAGAAAATTGGAATTTTTCCTTTAAAATCCCCAAAGAGTTGGAAACTAAGAAGATGATAAGCCTAACGCTGACCATGTACATAGTGCAGAGTTCTTCTTCTGAAGACAAGATCGAAAAAGAAAAAAGTTAATAAATAGGAAGACACATACATATATAGTATGTAGTTCTGTCGATGGCATTTATTTGACATTTGAGGTATTTCTTGTTTGTACATATAGCATTATAGGAAAAGTTTTAGCTCTTCTCAAACGAGCAATAAAGTCTTTCGGGAATTTTGTTGTGGAATTTTTTGATCTTGTTGAATAAAGTCGTAACGCCAGGGAAACAATGCAGCCATGAAATTTTACATATATTGAGAGCATCTTTAGCACAAAAATTTATTCTGAAGCATTATTTTCTTCTTCTCAAATATTACCCAAGTACATTTCTCTTTCTAATCTAAACTACTATCATGAAGAAACAATATCATGGGATATCTGCACCACCATTCAGAATAAAAAGAAATAATAATTCTCATTACAATAATAATAATAACTCTACAGAGCATTATGACTTGACTAGCAATATTTTCAATGCAGTTCCTGCTGGTTGTATCAATGTTCGTCGTGTAGTACCTAAGAAAAATGTAGTTGTTTTGGAAGAAGCTAAAGAATTGATCAATAATATTAGACCTAGGTCTCCTAGAACTTTTACATTGCCAAGTATTCAAACTCCACAATCATTAAGCTCTTCATTTCCACCAATCCATCATCATCATCAAAATCAACAAATAGAGAGAGATCATACACCACCAACTTTAGGAATGAAAAGAGCTAAAATGGGAGTACTCATTAAAATTCGTTCAGATAGTGCTAAAGAAAAGGGACCATTTAATCATCATCTTGTATGTCGCGTTAGTAGTACTTGTCTCAGATTTGATCCCAGATGCAGTCGCTTGAGTCGATCACTAACTTTTAAAGGTTAGAAGAAATAAATCAGTTATAATTAATTGTACTATACAACTTTTGATTTACTTATAGGAAAAAGAGTTAAAGATATGCACTTCTATTTTGATCGTTTATATGGACCAGAGCATCAAAATTCAGATATTTTAGATACTAGTTTAGATGATTTAATTTCTCATATTTTTGATGGATTCAATTGTACAGTAGCTGCTTACGGAGGTGCAGGAACTGGAAAAAACCATACAATTTATGGCACAAAAAATGATCCAGGCTTATCATTACTCATGGCAGATGAATTATATCAACGTGCAGAGAGTATGGAAAATGCTTGTGATGTTCAAATATTTATGTCATTTATTGAAGTTTATAATGAAGGAATAATTGACTTGTTGAATCCATCATCATGTGTTCAACTTCGTGACGATGGTCCAGATGGTTTTTCAATTCCAGGATTAACAACAAGACATCCTAAAAATATTACTGAATTTCTCGCATTTTATCAATATGGAACTCGAGCAAGAAAACGTCATGTTGTACATGGAACTGAGCAATCTACAAGAACTCATACAATACTTCAAATGACAGTTTTTATTTGTAAAAGAAATCCTAGTTCAAATGGAAAATATAAAGTTCTTAGTGGAAAATTAACTCTAGTAACTTTTGCAGCTTCAGATAAAATAAATTCATCAGCTACTCATGAATTAAGATTTATTGAAAATCGAAGTATGTATAAATCAATTATTTCTGTTGCAACATGTCTTAATGCAATGGCAGATAGAAAAAGTCATATTCCTTATCGGAGTTGTACAGTTACAAAAATTCTTAGAGAAGCATTCACAGCTAATTGTTTTACAGTAATAATTTCAACGATTTCACCTTCTAGTGAAGAGACATTACAAGTTTTAACACTTTGTGATAAAATTAAAAATATTAAAGTCACCTGTAAAAGAAATATTTGTTATAAATCTCATGGACCAAAAAGTACTACTCATCATTTACTTTCTAAACAGCAAAGAAAACATGATGAGAGTGAAAGAAAAAAGAACTTAGTAAAAGAAATTGAAGAAATTCAAAAACGTCAAGAAGAACAAGGGAAACAGAAGAGAAAAGCAATTCTAAATTTTAATGGTGACCCTGAATTCCAACAAGAAATTAGAGGACTTATGATTTCTCCACCGTATGATCAACAAACTCCAGCACCTTGGACTAAAATTTTAGAGAGAATGAAAGATAAAAAATTTAAATCACAAATTGAAGAGTTAAAAATGGCTAAAGAGATTGAAGAGAAATTAAAGACGATTGGAAAAGATGAAACTACTAAAGAAGCTGAAGCTGGTGGCGGAGATGATGACAAAATTAAAGAATCTAGTGTTGATACTGCTGAACTACCAGCTTCTAATATAATACCATTAGATAAATTAGTTGAATTGAAAACTGCTGAAGCGTTATTACCATCTGTAGAGAAAATGTTAAGTATTCAACAAAGTATGCAATTGATGGCTGATGAATTGAGACAAAATCAAGAGAAATTGACACAGAGCGTACAATTTTCTCAAACTTTGTATCAAAAGTTGGCAAGCGCTGGTATATCGGAACCACAAATTGACCAAGAGCTTATTCAAGTTGTGAATCAATTACCAGAAAAGGGGGTTATTGTTAAACCTCTTCCCCCACCGCCGGAAGAATTTCGTGCAAAGAAAATGGTGACTGAAGAGAATAAACTAGAGGAAAAAATCTCAAAAGATGATGAAGATCAGATTGACATTCAAGAGATGACAAATGAAACGTCTCCTGAAATTGAAACTTTAAATGACTGTGAAACAGAGCCTGTAATAAATTATGGTCTCTTGATTCGTGCACCAACAGCATTTGCAGATTGGAAAGAGATTCATAAGTCAAACGATCATGATGAAGTTGAATGTGAAGAAGAAGAGTTACAAGAGATTACTGATGAAGTAAAAACTGAGACGCTACAAAAATTAGCTATTAATATTGAGACTCGTTTAGAACAATTAGACACCAACAACACTCTTGGACAATTTGAAGAAGTAAAAGAGGAAGAACAGCCACACGAAAATAATGTTTATAGTGAAAGTGAAGGAGAAGACGAAGAAAAACTAATATGTGAAATGGAAAATATTTATTACCCACCACCTACAGCTTTTGTAGAATGTTATGCTGAGCCTGAAGCATCAGTCACTATTCCAAGTAATTTCACGTGCACAATAGACCCACCAGCAGAAATAGATCGAGCCAAAACCTACACAATAGACCGAATCACAAATGTGAAAAAAGTGAAGAGATTTAGACGAAAAGTTAAAAGAATTGCTAGAACTGTGTCTTCAACTACAACTATAAAAGATAGTGACTTTACTTGCTCACAAAGACACTTGAGACCATCGTACAGTCATATAAAAAGTAGAAGTTGTAGCAGTCGTCGGCGTCATCATTCTCAAGATCCTTCTCCATATTTATATTGACTTTTTATATAGAAAATAGTAATCTCGAATGACATTTTCTGACTAATAAATAACAAAAATTTTCACACTCTTTAAAAATTCTTTGGTGAGAGATAAAAGTGAAATGGTGTATAAAATAACTTTACGTTTTTCATTCTAGAGTGTAGTCATCTCCCTAATTAAATTTAATATCAAAGAATCGCTTGGACAGATAATTAATTTAAGGTTTCACCCAACTGTGAAATTCATTTCGTTCAATCTATACTTTTTAGATTCACATTTTATACTACATAATGCAATTATAAAAGTAAAATCAATAATGTCCACACGTAATATGTACTATTGAAAGAATTGTCAGCTTTCGAGTCTTGGAATTAATTTCTATGCAAATTTTACTCTCTATATATTATAGTCTTTTAATATTAATGAAATCTTTTCGCTTCGTTGAATGATTTTGGCATGTTAATCTGATTAAAAGTTAGGAAGAGAGAACCTTTTTTCTGCTTTAGCCATGAAAAAGAATAATGAAATGAAAGAAAGGGCGAGAGAAATTACTTTAGTTTTTCCAAATGATTTTGATTGTATGCCAACCACACACAAAAGAATAAGATGAACGATGACATTGACAAGTGAAGCAGAGCAAGGTGTGTAGAGTAGAGAGAGAGACCAAAGTGTTTTCTTCTTCTTATTGCTCTTCCTTTTCAGAGAATGACAAAAGCAATTTGGAAAGACTTCCAACTGTTTCCACATTTTCATTTTCTTGCCAGCATGGTACAAATATATAACAAAAACTATCAAATCTTCTACTGTGTAGTGTAATAATAATACTTATTGTATGTCTGAAGAAAATCTCTGGATTTACACTGCAAGAGATTCATGACCTAATTAAAAACGGATGTGGAAACAAGATGTTTTTGTAGTAGCCAAATATTTGCTGTAGTAGCAGTTCATCTTCATTTAGATTCTCTCAGAGCCATCAGTCTTCATCAGAACTATTTTTCAAGTACGGTTAATCTAAATGTAGTGTGAAAGTAGTACTACTGGATTGTGGCCAACTGCAACTCTGCAGGATTCAAGTGAAAATATAACGAAACTTGAAGTGGACACAAAGTACATAAACTGCTGGCATATATACAGTGTCCAATTAGTTATAGATACAGACAGACAAGCATTTTGAACTAGTGCTGCATCCTAAGCTGACACTAGTAAACGGAAAGTAAATAAAAAGTTGTACTACTACAACTGTCCTAATTACGCAATGTGTTTTTATACAATATAACTCTATGTACTACTAGAGTCACTGCAACTTTTCTACTGCAGCCTATTTGCTTTTCTTTCTCTCTGTTTTCTCTTCAATCCATGACGAAGAGAAAAGTAAAACTGTGAAACGCTTGAGAACATTTTCTCTCCAAGTTTTCTCTGTTTGCCTCATGCTGCAGTTAAAGTTTCTTTTACTACTATATAGAGAAAACAGAAGAAGACTGGGGAATAATTTTATCTTTCACTAACACAATTATTGAGCTTGCTTGCTCGGATTTATCATAGTGTGACTGTGACATTAAAATTGTATAGTTGCATGCAACTTTTATGTAGGAAGAAAACACGTGGTATAGTTATACATATTTACTATAAATAAATATGTACATTGTAATGTTATTGTAAAGAAAACAACAACTAACAGTATGAAAAGATTCCAAAACACATAGGCTTACTATATACACCCACATATTATACAATTCGCCTACGTTGCAAAGATTTACTTACCTTTTCTCTGTAGTAGAATTTATGGATGAGATGTCACTTTTATACAATGTTTCAAAGTCAAGTAGAGGTCTAGTAAAAGAAAACTTTTTTCTTTTAAAACTTTTATCATATGGATGCAAATCTGAACTTTAAAAAGAATTTGAAATAACTTTTTGTATAATACAATGTTAGTTTTTAAAATACACTAAAAGAAGACGTCATTTATTGTTACGTTAGTGGCTAAATTCTATGCACATTATATTATGTGTGTGTAAGTAGAAGTGCTTATTAAAACTGATTATGATTAGTATTAAGATTGCACAAGTGTTTCATTTGATTGTTTGTGTGAGATATAATAATGTAGAGTTGTGCGTACATTATTTACAATCTGATAGTATATATATCTATGATCTGAATATTTACAGAAACTAATAAAATAAATGATACAGTTGTTTTGAAAGTAGACAGCCTCCATAATTAGAATAATCAAATCATAAAGCTTCAATAACTAATTTCAAGTAGCATCTGGTGGGTTTGAATGAGCAGCTGAAATTGGTGGTGGCGGCTTGAAATTTATAACTTCGTCATATACGAGTTCTGTATGTAGATACAAAGTTAAGATTTAGGTTAACTAAAGTGCTCATAAAATTTACTCTTATATGATTAACTTACGTCTCCAGCTTTCTAGAGGAGCTTCCATATCTTCAAAAGACTGATCATAAGGTGTTGAGATTGGTTCATCTGAGGCCTAGATTTATTACATATAGAATAATATATTAAAAAGTTGTAGATAGCTATATGTATGATGATATGAAAATACTTACGTCAGCATATTGTGACAGATATGGATGTCCTAAGGCCAGCTCAGCAGTTATTCGTTCTTCTGAGTCCAACTCCAACATTTTCTCCAGTAGATCAATTGCTACACAAGATATTCAACTAATTAACATCTTTCAATTTTAAAAGTATTTTATATTTACCAAGAGGATTGCATCCTTTGAATACTTGTTTAAAATCCTTCTTCTTCATTGTAGGCAGAGAGCGAATATAAAGACGTGCCTAAATAAAAATTGAAAGTGTCATAATCTGATTTTGCTCCTGCCTAACATTTAATGTGACTGGAACATATAGACTTAGAATAGGTCTTATCTATTACTTATCTATCTCTTCTAACTACGTAAAAAACAAAATACTGTTCCTAATATCTCTATTCTAACTAAAGGAAAGAAATATATACCTCTTGAGAAGAGGTTAGACGCTCAAGTATTTCTTCAGATGGGAGCCCAGTCAACATCATTATACGAATTAATTGATCAATATCTAAGTATGAAATTGATCAACCAGAGAGGAGAAGAAACAACAAAGAAAGAGAAAAAAAGAGAGTTAAAAAGAAATATAGAGTCAAAGTCATTTACCGGTTCACTAGAAATTCTGTCCAGAATTTTATCCGGCTTCCCAAGCAAATCCATTATTAAATTGAGTTGATTGATATCTTTTTAATATTATTAAAAGGAGACAAACTTGTTAGAAAAATAAATCCATTTCTGTTACTCTTTTAAAATCACTTATTATTATTAAGCAGCTCATGCTAACATCAAGCAATGTAACAAATAGGTTTTAGAATTTGAGTAGTGTGAAAATATTTAGTGCAAATAAGCAGCTTGCTTTTATAAATACATGATAATGTAATGAAGTAAAATCATTTACGGTCAGTTCCTGGAAATAGAACTTTTCCTGTGAGACACTCAGCAAATATGCAGCCAACACTCCAGCTAGAATAAAAGTCTCAATTTAAGAATTTTTTATTCTTAGACTAATGGAAATGTCTTACATGTCAACAGTTTGATTATAGTGCATCCAATTCAACATAATTTCTGGAGCTCGATACCATCTTGTTGCTACATAGCCTGTCATTTCTGTTTCCGTTGGACGAGCTAAATAAATAAATGCATTCCATTAATGAACACTAGTCTCCATCTTCTAATTACATCTATGCATACTCACCTAAACCAAAGTCCAAAATTCTTAATTCGCAATCTTCATTAACAGCAATATTAGACGGTTTCAAATCCTACACATCAATCATAGCATAAGTTATATAGTGATATATCAAAAAATAAAAATGTTTTCTTATATACCCTATGAATAATTCCAGCTGAATGAATATATTTTAGACCCCTGAGAATTTGATAAATGAGAAATTGAACATGTTCATCACTCAATTTTTGAGTTTTGATGATATTGTTCAGATCAGCACCCATTAGTGTTGTTACTAAATATCTGTAGTAAAATAGAAATAAAATATTAAAACTCTTTGCTACCATATTTTTTACAATACAAATTATATTGCCATTACACATCCTGAAAGTCCTCTAATGAAGAAGTTGGTGTAAAGACATCTAAGAGACCAATGACATTCTCGTGATTCATATGTTTCAACATTCTCAATTCACGATATGTTCTTTTAGCATGAGTCGAAGACTGAAATGGTCGAGCAAGTTTCTTTATTGCCACTTTATGTGGATTACTTGACTTGGTATCTATATAAAGTTAAAAGAAATTAGTCTTTGGTAGACATTTATGATTTAATACTTGTACATACCTGACGTATCATATACTGAACTGCAATTAACAAAATAAAATATTGATTATTTTTGTATCTACATATAAACACGTGCATTGGCCATACTAATAAAGACCTGTTGAATGTCACCCTCGTGTGATAAGACTTACCATACTTGGCCATAAGCACCACAGCCAACAGGGCTCGGGTTTTGATATTTAGTTGGTAGAATCCAAACAGTTTTATTTAATTCTATTTCATAAAATCCTGGAGGCACTTGGCTCGTCATTTTTTTAATTAAATGTTTTACAGAATTATATAAAATTATTTGTACAAAAGATCACAACATTCCACAGTTAGATGTGCTATATATACACATATTACTACAGATTATACTGTTTTGTATAATCTATTGAAATAATATACAAATCTAGCTCTTCTTCAGGTGATGTTGCTCATCTTCCGTTTCTCTCTCTCATCTGTAAGTATATAATGTATATAGTTTTGTAAAAGTGTGTGGGCGAGCGCCTAGTCATTCATATAGCAGAGGATGAGATTTTTTATACATTACATTTACATCACATGTTACGTAACCTTGTTGTTTTGTTAACAAGAGCACTGGGCATATAAAAATTTAACTTTACAGGGTAGTTTCATTTAATCTCTTGAAGAGTCTCTTTGAGCCTCTTATAATATATCTATGAATATGTATTATTGAATTTCATATTTTTTAATCAATATAATTCTAACCAGACTACTTTAGAATATTTCCAATGTGTAGATAGAGCTTACTAAACTGAAATAACATGAAATATCAGTCAAGCGTTAAAGGTGTATGTACATATATATAAGGCTTTTGTGAAGTAAAGTTGTGTTTCATGCATTTTGTTTTGGAATGTGCTTTCATGGAAGATTTGATATTGCTAATGGATTTTGTATATCAGTATGTTCCAGAGAGAGGAAAGCTCTGAACAAAAGTTTTAACTGTAGATACCAGAATATTCAAATAATACTAAGCCACGACTGCAACTTGGTGATAACATAATGGTGCATATTTGTTTCAGATGAAACTTTGCATAAAAACAATTTTTTTAGAAACAGTAAATCCATGCTATATTTTGACGTAACGTAATACAAAGATGAGAAATACATATTCATAAGCATATTTTGCATTCACTTACAGACATTACAATGCTATATATGAATACTTGTTGAAATGCATAAGCTGAATGTGATTGTTATTTGGTTAGTGCATTCCAAAGAAAATCTCATCACTAAAACATTGGAAAAGTGGCGTCTGTTCACTTTTGAAAATCGGGGTATGTTTTCAATAGAAATAATGTATGTGCTATACATGAGCAAAATATAATCAAACTCTTATACAAACTGATGTAGTATATTTCTAAAGAATAGCTGAGGACTGTAAACATGAAATTAATTAAAGACTAAAGCTCTTTCTCTATTCAATATATATTTATATAGAGTGCTAGTAATTAATTAATTACGCATTCATACAAACTGATTACAGCATTGCCTTTGCCATATACATACCGTGTAGTGTATTGAAATTGAAAGGAACCACAACATTGTTAAAAACAAAAGCTTATTCGTAGTACTAAACTTTACTCTGTACACATTTGCTTGGTTAGGTCTTTTTTACTTGCTGAATTTTAATTAGTGCTCATATGTTAACAAATTGGTTATTATACATGGAATGAGCATAAAAGAAGATACAATATAATTCACTTTATTACAAATCTGTAGTAGGAGAAATAATCAAATGTTTTCCATGAAGAATACAGTCCTTGTTCTTTTCATAAAATTCTTCACCATCCTTTGAGCTTTTAAAGTTGACATGAGCAGCTAGAGATGCCCTAAAAAGAGAAATGATGAATACGAGTTAATTTTGAAACAGAAAATCATGAATGTGTATGTATTCATATACCCTGGAATATGCTCATTTAATACGACTTTAATTGCCTCTGGAAATATTCTTAGCAACTCACTTGTTGTAGTATGTAATGGTAAGTTGGTTATGTAGAGTCTAATGTAGAAATGTATGTAGTAAGAATTAATTACAGAATCTTAATTGCAGTGTACCTTTGATAATTATTATGTATTGAAGAATTAGGACTTATTTCTGATGCATCTTCTGTAGGGTAAGGAGGTGTTTTAATATATTCTTCTCGTATTTTTTTCTTGGATATTTTAGATCCCATTATTACACCTTTTGTATCTTTTTCTCTGTATGAAAATATAAAGATCTCCACTTTGAACTGCTCTACTTTCAAATGTTGTCAATAACTACTACATATGTAGCTTACATAATAAAATTCACAAGATCCTTCATCACTTTCCAAACTTTAGACCCCAAAAGTCTTTGCCTACACAAAATTTTAGTTTATCTACTTTACCACTCAAAAAATGGCAAAAGCATCGGCAGTAGCATCTGAAGGATTTTATTACTATTTAGACTTGATAATTCAATGCCTCATGGTAGTGACACCAATTTTACCATATGTGCCTCAATATGTTCAAATACTACAAACTGAAGATTCTTCTGGATTCTCAACATTTGTATGCCTTATATTAGTACTTGCAAACACATTAAGAATTGTGTATTGGTAAATAGAATAACTTAAATGGATCTAATTTCTACAAGATGAGACTAATATGCCTTTTCCTAGGTTTGGTGAATTTTATGAGATATCTTTGCTAATTCAAAGTGCTGTATTGATACTGGCCATGTTCGCTATGTTGGAATTATGCATCAGAGTGGATCTTCGACAATTACGCTATCGAGGACTTGTTGTTCCGGAAAGAAATATAATGGATTTTAACATGAGACATTTTTGGAGATGGACTGATGTGATGTCATATGTAACAGCCACTTTTATTTTCGCTATTATTGGAGCATTTGTTTTGAATGTTTTTGGTCATTTTGAAGGAGTAACTTCAGGAATAGGATTCTTTGCTTTATTTCTTGAGTCTATGCTAGCTATTCCACAATTGTGGCAAAATTGGAATAAAGGTTCTACAAGTGGAATGAGGTATAAATTTATTTTTATTATTATTACTCCATCTTCACTCTTTATTAATCTTTTTTCTTGCCTACATAATTATACACAGCCTCATGATGGTTCTTGGTTGGACTTTAGGAGATTCATTTAAAGGTTTTTACTTCGTAACAAAAAATGTTCCATGGCCATTTCTAATGTGTGCTACAATTCAGCTTTGTGTCGATTTTCTTATAATCCTTCAAGTCATTTTCTATCGTAATGACTAAAAATGAATGAGATCACAATGTTTTTTAACTGAATCAATAAAGATTTACAATTATAATAGCTATATACATTTAATACGACCTCGATATGATACAATATAGTAATTTTATTTGAATACCTTTTCAAAGAAGCTTTTAGTCTACATTCCAACTGAAGTGGAAAAAAATGTCTGTGTGTCATTATATGTTCTAGAAAGTTGGAAGCAATCAAATCTTTCTCTACTACTTTCCTTGATTGATCACAAAATGTAGAAAAGAGTCATATGTGTGTCATTCATGCATGTCTCAATTTTGCTGATGCTAAAGCTTTACTCTTGTTGTACATCGAAAAGCTCTCAGATCAAATCAGACTTGGAAGACTTGATGGACATTCAAACATCTGGGAAAAAGTTACTTTGATCATCTAGGGAAAAGACCTTTGTCAACATTCTTATGAAAGGCTCACAACAAACTGTCTCTCTCTCTCCTCTCTCTCTCTTTTCACTGAAAAGAGCAATGCCATATTTGCAGTCATATAACGTACTACAAATACATATATCTATATACCTGTATGTGCTAGGAACAATAGATTAACCATTTCTCTCTATAGTAAGATATTTACTTTAGCAAAGATATAAGTATTATATGGTATTTCTCTACGACATTTTAAGTGTACTTACTACATACATACATGGTTGCTGAGTAAAGCTTTTGCCTACTTATATGGAGAGCCCTGACATTACATTTACACAAGCATTTTCAATTTAATGTGCATTAGTCAACCTCTCTCTCTCTCCCAACATCATAAGAGAAAGTGTAATCAACTTACCGTAAAAGAGAAAGCATACATACATACATATACTGTTGAGTTTAACTTCACACACACATTCTTTCTCTCTTCTCATGTTTGTAGTCTTTTTAATCCGATTTTATTTCTACGTAGAATTTCTCTACTACAATGTATATTTTTCACTTTTAGGTTGAGGTAGATTTAGTCAACAAGATGGTTTCAAATATTTAGAAGATGAGGCTGGTGATTTTGCAAAGAGATTTACATTTGCCTACGTAGAGAAGAATTTTGGTGTTATTTTAAGCCCCTTGTGAAAAATACTTTTTTCAAGTGTCAAAGTATGTGGAAAACCTTGCTGTTTGGATAAATAAGGTTTTTATCTGTCCATGAAATGGGCTCTGAACTTCAAAGCTTAAAGTGGCAATAGTGGTGATAGAGTTTTTTTCGTTTTAGGTCTCATGTGCTGTCCAGAGAAGAATGAAATAGTGATATCACGCATGATGGAGTAGCAATAATACAAAGTGGTTGATAGGTGTGAAAAGCAAAATGTTAGCTTTGTAGCTTTTGTGGGTCGTATATACAGATGTAGTATAAGCTAAAGTGCATACGAGGATATTTTGTGTTATTGTGCCACCACAAAATAGAAATGTTTCTATAAAGAACTCACTTTGAGGATGATAAAATAGATAGAGCATGAATTCAAAACTTTAGGGCAGAAAGCTAACTCTTGAGGGATTATCTGGTAGAGAAAAGTTATATTGCAAGTTATTGTAAAACTGGAGAAAGGAATCATCATGTGTGTTAATTCAGAGCAAGCACACAAATCAGAATTGAGGATTTAGACTTGAGCCCTAAAGTGTTTGTTTTGCATGACACACTAAAAGTGAAAAGCTTACCTTCATCTCACAATATTATGTCTATACAAAGTATATGTTGTCTTTCTCTCTCTCTCTGTAGGCTTTTAGTAGAATAATACTCTTACTTATTGTTGTTGGGCAACTAAAACCTCTACATTATGTCTGTGTAGTGTAGACTTTCTGTAGAGAGAATTGATAATGGCAAAGTCGAAAGTTACGAAAGCAAAGAGAAAGAGCTTCCTACTGTTTCTAGAGTTTCATTTTGTATGTAGTCGCAGAGTTCTATTGTTTGTTAGAAGGATCATTAGTGAAGAGTGAGCATAAGTAAACTCTGCAAAGTATCATGTTGCGAATTACATGGAAAGATATAAATAAGCCAAAGTAGTTCAGGAGGAGAGTATATGCATATACATAGAATAACAAATTTACGAGAACTTGAAATTTTAGTGAAATGAGGTTGAGGCAAAGAAAAACTCTTGACAATTTAATTAGAAAATGTAACATTTATATATTTTTATTTGTATATAATAATTAGATGCACAGGTATCAATGTGTAATGAGTAAAGAATATTTTGTTTGAAATGTAGCAATATAAATTTATTAGAATGAAAGCAGCACGGAGAAAGCATATAGTTGACTCTGCGTGAGAAAGCTTTTTCTCATTTTCAGTCATATTCTATTTGAAACATTAAGAGACTATATTAGAGTCTAATGATATACTTTGTAAATCTTCAAAATATATATATTTACCTGAACCAATTGTAATGCTCATGTCACCATTAAATATTTCTGTCTGATGATACCATTTGTTTGTGTCGACAATTACTATGTAAGAAAAAATTAGATTTAGAATTTTATAAATTATTCAAATAAAGCTTCTTACTTATTTGACCTGGCTCCACATCCACATGAAAAGATTTACATTCATAAAAACATTCAGGAGGAGGTTGAATATACCAGCGCTTCACACCAGAAATTTGTGCCTGCCATGATGGGTTTATTACATGATCAATCTGAAATGATAAATCATTAAGGTAATTCAATTGCATTTCCAATTATGTTCAAATATTGATTTCACTACTCGTATATAATGTATGCATAGTGGTTAGAAATGTAAACAAGACTAAAATTACTATATGTGGGAGTAAAAGTTATTAGTACATATAAGCTTATGCTCATTTTCATTAGCAATTTCTCAAATTGAATTTGACTTGGTAGGTCAAAAGTGTAATCAAATCAGTAGATATGCGATACTATTTATATAGAGTTCAACTAGGAAAAAGTTTCCAAAACCAATTACTTTCGAAGTAGCCACTAGCTTCTACTCCTACTCGTATAATTTACTCTATAAATAAAAGTAGTAGCAAAGTCAACTCATGTAGTAACTATGAAAGATCAACAGAGTAATCTAATCAAAACTTTGGTAATTCAAACAAAACAAAAACGTTATGCTTGGCTAATTCTATAGTTTCACGAATGAATGTACATATATATTAGGCTATCAATTGGCAACTGACTTTTTGCAATTGTTCAATTTGTATAACTTGCAATATAATAAGAGATCAAGTGGAATTAAATTTGTTTCTTACGTGCATATGAGCTCCTCGTCCAGGCGTTCCCTATAAATTTTATAATAAACATATATCATATCACAAACCAAAAAATCTCATTAAAAACTTACTATAAATATCCAGTCAGCATGTGTAGATTCTGAAGTCCTCGGAAGAAAATATGGTCTCTGATAATGTTGTCTTAAAACATGAGATGCTCCAGTATCACAATTACTCCTGAAAAACAAGATAAATAAAAGCATGAACTAATTTGATACATTACACAGTGGCCAATATGATTTATAACTTTGTACTAGGTGAAAAGTAATGTCTCATATTCCCATTCTAACTACTTTTTTCATCTTTTTCCATGTGTGTTAAAATGACCAGAGAAAGAAACCAAACCACTAACAATAATCTCATGTTGGCCGTTGTATATATTTCTCAATAAATCTTTTTCGCAAATGCATTATCATGATTTACGGCAGTGTATTTTATGTTATGCTACAACAGTCGAAAAATAACTTGTGGTTCTCAACTTTAGTCCATTTATCCTATACCTATTGTCATTTCTCAAATGGTAGTAGCCAGCCACAGCTGTACACTAACTCCGGAAATTCACGCTGCAACTTTCACTTTCTCTCCCATAATGTTGATGTTTACTACAAAGTCCAAGCTTTCAAATAAAGTAGCGTGTGAACCAACAACATTGACTAATGATGTTGTTTTGCTAGTAAAATTGTTTATACACATGAGAGTTAGTGACCAGTAGTCCATTTCCCAGAATCTCAAAAGTACAAATGTTAAGCTTTGCTAATATACTAAAAATTTTAAAGTTCTATATTCACATATATGTACATAAACATCCCTCGAAAAAGGTTTTACTATTCATATATACAAAACATTTTGTGTAAGGATAAGAAATGTTTAGATCTTATGATGCTGAAATATATTAACTCTTTTTTACTCTTGGATATATCTACTTGGTTGGTCTTTTCATGAAAGCAAAAAGCAATCTTGAAATAGCTACAATAACCATAAGAGCAACGGAAATGACATCATCAAGGGGAAAAGCAACGATATGTCAGCCACTCAATAGCTCTCAGGCCATTAAAAGACTAGAAAACTTTTCTGTCCTGGTTTTCAAAAGCTTCTTCTCCACACATATAAAGCTCTTAATCGACATACTATTAAAAATATATTTCGTAGCACATACATATTCACATATATATATGGCTTTCAATATAGTCTTTAGAAAGATCTCTCCATGTATTCTGTAAATGTTTCAATCAAAAGCTCTGACGCTTTATTGAAGAAAACTTCTCTTCTTGACATTTTGATTGAGCGCAATTCTTGTTGAGAGAGCAGAGGAAATGTTTAGAAATGTAATCCTGGGGATTATAGTACGTAGTAATACAGGAAATTGGAATTTTCCATATATGATACTCAAAATATATGTGTACATGAAAAGAAAAGAAAGCAAAAATGTATATATAGCACAGCTTTGTAAATAATGTAACGCTTTATGGAAAGCAATATTCGTTCTATTGTAATATTCTCATATATTGTACTGTCTTCTCCAGTCTTATTCTATTGTATATAAGAAGATGTAAGAAGAAGAAGAAGGCTCCAGCTTTTCTATTCCATTTGCATGAAATAAACATTTACCTGCTTCCTTGCATGTTTTGCATAATGTATGTGACTCTATGTATATCTTTTGTATGTGGAGCAGACTACAACAGCCAAAATAAATGTTATTTGGAAAATACATGTCAAAATTAATTCTGGTAAAACCCATTTAGGAAATTGTTTACATTTTAGTCTCAGAATCTCAGATGCTACAATTTTAGTGTATCTATTAAAGTTTAGCTAGAGTTTCTCTACTTGAAAATTATTCTGCATAATTGAGATGTGCGGTTTTGTTGTAGAGAGAAGAATCTTATAATTTTCAAAGTGTTTACAAGACAAAACTAATATAATAATAACACGAAGGAAACTTGGTAGTACTTTATATAATTATAATATACGCATACCCGTATCATATAATACCACAGAGCACTAATTAGTAAACAAACTTTAACTTACCATCCAATATACCATTTTCTGGTTTGTCTCTCTTGACTCATGTTGAAGACTTCAGAAAGACTTCGAAATTCAGTATTGTACGGGAAGAACAGACAATCTTCTCCTAAATGTTCTAGTGATCTACTTCCTTCTCCGTAAATACTCTGCAAATTATTGATAAGCATAAGAATAATAGTGAGACTTTAGAAAGCAAAGTGTAGACACATTAACACTCAGCGTGACACCAGAAATAAAACTTTCTTTGGAGATTCTTCAAAGAGTACCAAAACAATAAAACTCTTTAAAGTTGTAGAATTCAATAGACTTTTGGCCTTATTCCAAAAGTTGACTTGAATTAAATTTCTGGAATTTGGGCATTAAGAGACAGTTAGACAGAGTTGGGTCAAGTAAAGTATGTGTTGCATTAAATAATAAAGAACTACTACTACATACTTTATACTTTAGGACTTGTAGAAGTGGAGTAAAAAGTTTTGGGCTCAAAGTCTAATTGAAATGGTAAAAGTTCAAAGTATTCCATTACTTCATATATATCTAGTGTATGGTATATTTACCTTGAAAAACTCAAAGCTAAATGTAGAAGTTGCAGTCCAGTTTGTTAAAGCATCTGTAACGACAACAGGTCGAGCAGAGTAAGCATACCTAGTAAAAAACGTATAAACTCAGCATTAATTTAATTTGCTCTTTGATTAGCTCAAAGGATTACAGAGACTTGGAGTCAGCACTATAAACTATTTAAAAAGCTTACTTTTTCTCAAATTCTTCCGGACTAATATCACTCACTGTATCAACAGAGTGCACATCATGACAAAATGAGCAGGATAGTGGAGGTCGAAATACTTCCATCATAAAATGTGGACTTTCAATAGTACACTATAAGGAAATATAAAATAAAGTCTCATTGAATTATAAAGTCAATTTCTTTTCAAAAAAAATAACTTACTTCAACAGATTCTTTATCAATATTCTCCCATTTGAGCCAAAATCTAGAAAATCCACTAGTAGTATGCAACTCAAAATAAAATATGATTGCCAAGCAAATGAAAAAGAGACACATAACATTTGACGTAGAGAGTTGCTTTTTCATAAGAAAATATTTTGCTGATGCACTATGATACAAATTACACAAAGATTTTAGTACTGATGTTATTCCACTGAGACATTTCCAACTTTTAGTAGTCTCTAAAGTAGTAGATACTGCAGTACTGTTGGAATTACTAGTATAAATTTCCTCATTGACAACTCGAAGTAATTGCTGTACACTTTCAAGCTCTAGTATTTTCTCTTGAGGAATGTCTTTTAGTTTCTCAGTTAGTAGTTTGACATGTTTGTTTGCAGTGGCAATTGCCTCTGCTCTTTTTGCTTGCGATGCTTTCCCCATTTTTAGAGAGAGAAAGCTCACTGCTCGAGTTCTACATGACTACTGCAGTTCAACTTGAAAAATATGTAGCTTTAAATATACTCTATAGTAGCTTTGTGGTAGTTTTCTCTTTGGAAGAAAAAGAGTTGCGCTACACGTTCATGAAAATGCACATATAATAAAAAAATATGTATGCAATAATAAAATTCCATTACAATTATTTAATTTATGAAGCATAGTTTAATAATTTGTAAAATACATTTATGGAAGAACTGTATCAATAATTTGTCTAACAAAATCAACAATCCATTCATGATAGTCTGACTCAGCATCAACAATTTCTCTATGAATGAATCGTGAGAGCAATGGTTCAACTAGCCAACTAACTGGAATAGTTTCCCAAGCTTGTAATTCAGGAAGTGCTACTGAAACTGAAAATGGATGTAATTGGTAGTCTAAAGCTTGAACAGACCATCCATTTGACCAAGAAAATTGCAATTGACAGTGAATGTCTAATTCAAGAGTTTGGAAGCCAATTGAAGCTACACCATTGCCTCGAATAAATTTCCAGTTGTCATCAAAGTTTTCATAGAAAGAAACTCCCAAGTTGTATTCTCCAGCTACACAAGAGATATAAATTCTTATAGCGTATGTTTAAAAACGTTGGCATTTTTTCTTTTTCCTGCAACTTACCTTCTGCTTTAAGCTCTGGTACAGCATACTTAACGTCAAGAGTACGTCTAATAAGATCAATTTTGACATCTGGTACAATATCAGCAAGACCATGGAACTTAACGTCTCTGTGTAACAAAATATTTTAAAGAATTAAAATGCTGGGCAAATTAAAATGTTATGCGAATTTAATAACTACCTCAAATCACCACGAATATAAACTGGGAATGGCAAAACAGGAATTCCTTCAAAGACAGAGAAAATTTCTTTAAATTCACCATCTCCTTCAAATTTCTTTCCCTCAAATGCAGCTTTGACATGCTCTTGTAATTGACGACCAAGAGTGGTTTTGAGTGTGTTAACAAAACTTTCAAAATGGTAAGAATTTACTTCTACAAAATTTCAAAGGCTAAATTAGTTACTAGAAAATTATAAGCTCAAATCTTATATGTTAACTTACGAGCACTTGTCTCACTTTGCCCCAAAGCAAGAACTGAAGCAAGAATCACGGCTAAATAAAGAACCTTCATTTTCGTAACTTTCTATATATGCGTTAGTTTCAAGAGAGTTAGGATCACAACAACAACAAATTAAAACTGAAACTGCGTATCAATTGTACATTGGCATTTATAAACTTTTAGTCACATCTTGTCAATCTGTCATCCATCACCTTTGAACCAGTCAAATGTTTTTAATATGAAAGGGATTTTTATTGTTGTGCCGATGATGATACATACAACTACTATCAAAGTACGTTATTAAGTTCAAGTGGAAGGTGGCCGCAAAAGTGAAGAGCTATCATTTCATGCGAAATGTATCCAATTAACAAAAGGTTGTAATTCTGAAGTGGTTTGTGATAAATGCTAGAAGCTTCTGTTGTTGACACTGGAGATGATGTATCTATGCTTGTACACATAAGAATTTCTTCGTAGAAGCCTTTTATTAAGTTTTGCTCTATGAATCTTGAGCAGAATAAAAATATGATCTCATGTATCAAATTATTACATTTCAATAATAAAATTTCCATCAATTTTATTCAACCATAAATATATAAGAAGATAAACTCTTCAAAAAATGTTAATTAATTTATTTCATCAGGTACACTTTTTTATCATTATTACAAACACTATCACATCTCCAGTCGTTTTGTTTTCCACTTGAGACATAAGATATTAGTCATACTCAGCTCCAATTGCAATACTAATTTCTCCAGGGAGAATGAGAGTTTGATGATACCACGTATTACTATTGAAAACAACTGCAAAATACACAAAACAAGATAACCAAGTAAATACATGCACATTATTAAAAGATTGTTATTATTGCACAAAAAATCAATGATTACATAAAGTATGACTAAGCTATATATTACATACACTATCTCTCTCTTTCTCTCAGAGCTAATTACACTTTCGTGTCTGCAGGGAGATTTTGGCTTGAATGCCAAATATGATATAGAGTTAGAAGATATAAGTATCTATATAAGTCAAAGATGAAAGAAGTAAATTTCCTTCCGGCCTTTCTTCTTTTCTCTAACGTATCAGACATTATTATAATACTACGCAAAAAAAAACCCTGATGAGACTTTCTCTTCTGTGGTATCATTAACAGTCTTCATGATGTACATAGGAAAAGATAACCATTAAGATAGAGTAAATTACATTTTCTACTTTCTTCTTGGCACTTTCTTCTACAAAAAAAAAGGAAAAGCATGAAGCCATAACATTTTGGCTAACTAACTTTTCCACAATTTCCTCTCTTTCTCTTTTTTTACCTTGGCAGACTTTGTACAACTAAGCAAACTATAATGTCTACTGTACTGAAAAAAAATATTTTATATAACTTGGCCACTTACTAATTGAACCAGGATGTACATCAACTTCTAAGGCATGACATTGATATAAACATTCAGTTGGAGGCTTCAGCGTCCATCGTTTTCTTCCTTTGATCTGACCTGTAAAAAGAAACGATGAGAAAGAGAGAGAGAGAGAGAGTTAATTAACATTTATTAGTAAGAAAAGAATATAAATAGCATGCAAACAACTAATAACAAATTATCTGAAAAGTTTTAGTAGTGTATACTTGCCTTGCCATGAGCCATGTAAAACGTTATCGATCTGTATATTAAGAAGAAACGCATCCATATTCATTATTAATATTACATGCAAAAGATCAATTTAAATGTACTACATGTGTTGTGTGAGCTGAGTCTATCATTTAGCTCATAAGAGAGAAAGATGCAATATATATATATAACTATATGATAATAATAATGTGCATAAATCCTCTATACTATGATGACATCAAATAGGCTAAATTTGCTATATATAGAAGTATTGATTTCACATAAATTCTCCATTTAGTTAACTCTGTGTAATATTTCATTCTCATGGGATGAAATAGGCAAAATGCACAAGACTTGACATCATCCACATGCTGCATATTATACACTATATCTCAAATCAATATTAAAGACCTATATATTTATATAGTATATAGTCTAATATATATATCTATAAAGGATAAAATCTTTTGTCTAGTGAACATTCGACAAATTTTGTCAAATTATCTGACTACCAAGTGAATAACCATACAAGTTTTAGGCGATATCAAGTTTCCAATTTGCTCACTGTCATGAGAGTTCAGATTACAAGAAAATTGACTTTGCTCAGCTCTACTCTCTATAGGCACAAAAAGAGACGAGCTTGCATCTATCCCAATTATAAATATGTCAAATACACTATAAGGCTTAGGAAATTTATTATTTCTTATAGTACTATATAGATAGTACTCTCTCTTGTAATCTTTTCAAGAAAGTTATAATCTTTATCCAATGGAATTCTTATACTATGTACATAGAAGATCTCATATTAATTTTTTATATATACTTACATGTAAATGAGCTCCAAAACCAGGCATTCCCATAAATATCCAGTCTACAAAAGTTGACTCGGCTGTCTCAGGTAAAAAGTAGGGACGTTGATAATGTTGTCGCAAAATATGACTGCTCTCTGCATCACAGTTACTCCTAAAAATATATAAATGATATACATTAAAATGCATCTAGTGTAAGTATAAGAATATCAACATCAATAAATAAATATGCTTTTATCTTGTAGTTTAGCAAATGGAGCTGTCACTCAATGTTTCCTGGAGCACTTTACACATTTTACATATATTCTTATATGTAGTAAGTATCGTGTTGTAAAATTGTTGGAAGATGTGAGAGATGTAAGGAATACTTTATGAAGTAAATAAAATTAGAGATTATAGTATATGGTACAGTACTTACAGAGCAACCAATAACATTAAAATATCTGTCAGTTTCATACAACTTAACATAAAGTATAAATTGAACTATACAGAGATAGAAATATATAACTGAATGTTGTATATAGCAAAACGGCAATTACATTTCATTGCTATATACTACCTGTCTCATTTCCTCTTAGTAGGAACTCTCATAAATACAATAAAGTGTCTCTTTCCCTTATACTCTCACCTAACTTCATAATTTATGCTGACGGCTTCCTATACTTCTTGTCTGCAGTTTGCTTGCTTCCTACTGCGTAAAAACTCAATAACCATCTCATTTCCGGGAGCACATTATGCCAAAAAGACTTAGTTGATGCAAAGTAAAAACTCTCTGCAAGTAATTACCATCATCATCATTTACAAGGCTTCCTAAAGTCTAATGGCTTTCTGTACAAAAGTCAGTCAAGTACTTAAGTATTATTATGTATGATACACATTTCTTCTTTAGACTTTTACTTTTTTTCTTTTTAAGAGAGTACTAAAAAACTAAAATAAAATGTAAGGTATAAAGTTTTTTGTCAGTGTACCAGAGTTAATCAAGCTTAAGAAAGAAAAGTTGAAATGAAGAAAATAAATCCTCTTAGTAATCAATGACTCTACAGAATAGTAAAAGTTAAGAGTTGAAGAGAGTGATGTTGAGGTACATCAAGAGAAATGAAAATCCAGTTAATGAAATCTCATTCTCACCTTCTCCATTAAGCTATAAATACACAAGTTGAGCTTAAAGAGAGAAAGAGACTTGATTTTAGACCAAGAACAACTTTTCAACACTCACATCAAGAAAAAGTCAAGTTTCTAGAAGAGTGAGCTCTTGTTGTATTATATATATATAATTCTAACTAACTTTCTCTAAAGTAGAAAAACTAACTTTTCTCTTCTGACGAATGAGATGTAAACTTTTCTTCTAGCAAATCTCTTTCACTCTTAAAACATGAAATAGGAAGGAACTTAGAAACTAGCCACAATGCACAAATATAGTATCCAACACGCATTTTCTATCAGCTATATGTACAAAACCTCAAGGGCTCTCTCATTTCTTTTATGTTACACAGAAATTCAGACAAATGCTACAATCTGGCAACCAGAGACTCTTGTGTAAATAGTTTACAAATAGTTTCTTTGCTTAACTTTGACTCAACTAAAGCAATCTCTGTTTACATATATAGTGGGTGATGAGTAGGAAGAGAGTATTAAAATTTTCCCTAGAGAGAAAGTGAGAAAGTTCACCTTGACTCTAGCAACAAATACTAATAATTCACAAGTTTTAAACTTAGTGATTGAGAGTCAGAGAGTCAAATTGAAGTCGAATGAGATCGTTTTAAGACGAAGAAAGCTTAAAAGAGAGGAGAATCTTAGTAGAATATCAAGTAGCTACTAAATTCCTCTTTTAAGCTCCTCACGTTCAAGTAATAAAGTTGTACAAAGTGATAAGAATAGGAAAAGTACCATAACCAGCTTTTATATAAGTCTAACCTTAAATCTTATACGACTAGTAAATCTAACTCTCAACGACACTTTTACATTGTACTTTAATACTGTTATGTAACTACATGTTCCCAAGGGTTGTATAGTTTTTTATTCTTTCTCTTCTTCCTTCTCCAATGGTTTCTCTTTTTCTTGGCAGCCTACCCTACATTACTACCAGCAGAGTACATTACCGTAAATCTCAGTTGAGTGACTATAATTTCTTTATGTTTTGTGTGAAAACTTTCTTCTTTTTTTAAAAATGTGTATTTTCTCACCCAGTGGGCCATAGGCCATAAAAGACACCATATGTAATCTCTCTCTAATCTTACCTTGTCGTGTGAAAAAACTATGCAAAATGGAATTGGAGAAAAATGGTTCGTCTAGGACAAAGACAGATTCTTTCTTCTACGTTTGCCTTATATTACTTGGAATATACAACAAAGGAATTTTCTTCTTCCCTTTATGATTAACGGAACAAAGAGAGAGAGAAAGAAAAAGAAGGTCGAAGAACAATTTTTGAGAGTGTGGAACTATAATAATGACACTCTTTCTCTTATTTTCTTTGGAATATATATATATATTCTTTGTGGCTCTTATATTATATTTTCTGCAGTGCAGTGGTCTGGTCTGGTTTTTCTTCATGTGTATTTTGTTAGCATATATATATACCTTAATGTAAAGACACAGCTCATAAAGTTTGTGGATAATGAAAGTTTGTGATTGCATGTTTCACTCTGGTGAAGAGTAATATTCTTCTTCTCTACTTTTCTTATTTCATTTCGTCTTTGAAGAAGAAGTAGAGAATAAAAACTCTAGCTCTACCTTATGACAGCATAACATTGCATTACTTTACACACAGTCTTGTTGTTATAATATGGTAGTGAAATGTATATATCTTTGTAACAGAATAGAATTTCACCTTAGTCCTTTTCATAGTACTCAGTTTCCATTATACTCAGAAGAAGAGAAAAACGAAATAGAAATGATGAAATATAAACAAGACAAGAAACATTTTCTTCTTCTTCAAAACTCAAAACATACAAATGTTGGAGTTTTGAAGAGCTATCTACTTTTAGAAGTAAAAAAAAAAGAATTTAATACTTTGTTAAAAAAGGTTTTCATACATAAAGAAGTTTCTCAAGCATTTTTATTTCAAAAGGAAGAGAACAGAAGAAGGAGTCGTGCTCAAGGACGTGAATATAGTTATAGATGTTGAGTCGAGTGGAGTAGAGTAAAAAGATGGAAAATGTAAAAACTTTCCAAGAGACATACACTAAAGTCGAGAGAAAGAGAGAGTATACAAATAGTTGAATATGTTAGGGTAAAGAAAAAGTGTGTCGTTGTACGGTATATATAAGTACTGTCGCTTTCTATTGATATTTGAACATTGAAGAAATATACTTATGTGTACAATGCACAAGAGTATAGCTTTAAGGTTCTGCTACTAACTAAACAAAGAAGCTATAAGAATATATATGTAGTTATACAAGTTGACAAATAAAACTTTTTGATACAAGAGAAAAAAGTTTCTCAGTTTCATTCTTTATATCTTTATGCTGAAAATAAAATCTGTGTGATAGAAATTCAAAGTACAGATGTAAAAAGTTGAGACTAGAGAGTGGAAAGTCTCTTTGAATTATATACTCCAGACAGACTTTTTCTAGAGCTAAGCCTTGTAAACGTCTCGACAAGTTTTGAGAAACAAGTTGGAAACAAATATGTGGATAGCCTATATGAAAATCTTATGTCGGCAAATTACTATTGCTACTGCTTCAGGATAGAAATAAAGTATTTTTCAATTTTTTTTCTTTAGCTGCTTCAAGGCTTTATGTACATGTATAAGTTCTTTTCTGAAACATTCACAGTTTGAAATATAATTTGAATTCGTCAGCAAAAAAAATCAATTTCACATATATATTCATGTCAAAGAAATATATAATAATGGTAGAGACAGGAGGTCAGATCAAATTGTTTTAGAATGGTTTGAGGGTGCTTTACACCAAAAGAAAGATTCGAAAAAAAGAAATTGATAGAAAGTTCACACAAAAATACACCTTTTCAAATTGAGTAAAGCTAAATTTAATAGATTTCGAAAGAGATTGATTTTTTCATGCCATTTGCGTGATGGATTACTAGCTTTTACGGCTTAAATAAGATTGAATTGGTTTCCTTCTTCAATATTACATACTTACGTGTGCTCTTTTTTTTCTTCTTCTTCTGCACATCTGATAATCTCACACACATATACAATAGTAATGCATTACCCAAATGGTTTGAGCTGAAATTACAATTTTGTACAACATTCATCTTTGGCTACCTACCTACTATATATACTTTTTTCTACCAACACCTGCCAGGTTTACATGAGAGAGTGAAAGTGAACATGCGGCAGATTTTGTCACAATACTCTATCGTCTCATCAGCTTTACTATATATAATACATCCTTCCTTTTCCTTAGCATAGAAAGTAATTTACATTTTGTCTATGTAGCTGAAGGCTTTAGAAAAGAAATTTCATATAGCTCTAAAGAATTTTACACTTTGAGTCTTTGAGAATGATACCGCATACTTATTTATACATATGGTGAGCCAAATATTACTGACTGTCTGGCAAAGGCAAAAGTCACGTACTCTTTGTCATTCATCTCTCTCTTCTCTTTCCACAGAGTCAAATAATCATACATACTAAAGTTTTGTGTGAAGTGTCGTGTCAGTTCTGAACTATATTATAATATTCGGTGTCATTTGAAATGCTCGTCTCAGAAATGCTCGAACTTGAAATGCTCGTCTAGAATTGCTCGTCCCTTGAAATGCTCGTCTCTTTGAAATGCTCGTCCTATGAAATGCTCGTCCCTTGAAATGCTCGTCTCTTTGAAATGCTCG
>VCNE01013054.1:0-11955 GCA_009869805.1 Oncopodura yosiiana
ATTTAGTTTTTTTCTCATAAGCTCTAGCATTGAGAGTTGATGAGTGGGGCAAAAAGTACACGTGAACTAGTGCGACGTGAGACGGAGATTTGGAAACGATTTTCTCTCAATAAGAATTAAATATCATTCATATTGTAAATATTTGAATCATAATGTATTCTAAACTCTGCATTAATGTATTAACAGTAATGACATAATATTTCACTATCTGAATCGTTCACTTGAATTATACCACGGATAAAATCTATTTACTCTTTTGGAAAAGCCAGCAACAATGTTACCAAGCCACTAATCGTGGCATCAATAAATTTGAGCATGTATTTATACTCACATTTCCTCACAGTGCCCAATCTTGTTCCAAATGGCAATAAGCATTTAACCCTTCTTGAAACATCTCTATGACTGTTCCTATTCTCTACAAGCAATTTATTATTGGAACAGCTACTCTTGATCATATCACACAACTTGATAGCTTTACTATTCATACCCGATGCTGCAGTAAATACACACATTACTAAAAAGCAAGAATCCAATGGAGCTATGACCATTGGTAACAATTCCATCCAATGTAAATGATTTCCAAATCTAATTGCAGCAATAAGGTACAGTGTTCCAGCCAGGGTTGTCATAACCATTATTGTTGGCATCATTGCTGCGATTTGGCTGTGGTTGTAGTATCTGTTCAATATTTCCAATTTCCGGTAGCTCTGAATTCTTGTAACAAGGTCCACCTTACGTAATATTTCCAGCTTTCTGCATAAGATACATTATATTCCATACATGAAAAATGTTGTTATCATACTACACTTACGTTTCATCTTTCAGTTGTTGACCAATAAGCAACGGAGGAATCACTTGTAAAAGTTGTATAATTAGTACATCATTTGAACTACAGATACTAAAATCATATATCCTACCATGTAAAAGCAAAAGTAAGACGCTACGTAACAGACACTAGATTTTGAATACATTTCCAGAATCATCATGAACCAATAGAGCCACCAACTTTTATAGTCTGAAGGAATGAGGTGGTAAACAAAACTTCTGTTTTCAGGAAATGCTCCAAATAGAATGAGAGCTATAAACATTCCTGAATGCCCAAGAATGCGGCAGAAGTAAAGTGCTGCATTAACCACCAAGGACCCATTATTTGTTTCACATCCAAGTAGCATTTGGCTAAGAAATGCAACGATAGCTTTCCGTTTAAAAATAAAATTTAGAAAAACTATAGAGATTGCTATATAAGCAATAATCCAATATCCGCAGAGAATTAGATCAAAATATGGTATTGATTGATGTTTTGTTATGAAATATATTTGAGTTGTAGCATGAAGCAAATATAATGACCAGTGAACCAAATTAAAACAACATTCCCAAAGTCGTCTTGAGTCACAGGATTTTAGGTTTTGTGTTGTAGTGTCCCAAAAAATAGGAAGAGTACGACTTTTGTATGCTACTGTTATAACATGCTTAACATGCTTGAGATGACTCTTAGAAATCATTTTGATCTAACTCTCTGAAGCTTCTGAGCAACGAAAAGGAAATAAAGAATGAGTAGACATGATAAAAATGCAAACTGTTTTT
Source organism: Oncopodura yosiiana (assembly GCA_009869805.1). NCBI lineage: Eukaryota > Metazoa > Arthropoda > Collembola > Entomobryomorpha > Oncopoduridae > Oncopodura > Oncopodura yosiiana. The sequence goes on from VCNE01013054.1 coordinate 1,585, forward strand.
GTAGCAATGTATTTTAGTTAGCATTTAGCAATGTCTCTTCAGACAATGCCTGCAAGCAGTGATAATTGAGTTTATATTTGATAAATAAATAAACACATATCATAACTCAACCCGTTTCAAATATAGGTGAACTAGAATTTACTTTAAAATTCTTCTACGATATTCTAATGAAGCTGCAATCCAAAATGTCAGGTTATCAGCAATAATAACCGTCAAAAGAAAAGTATAGAATATACTAATAGTGCGCTAGTCATTACATGACTACTTAAATTTAATCCGTGACGAAACGACATTGTCTCCGACGCTGCTCGCTGCGCTTGCAAGTCGGAGGCAACGTTCATTTCCTTATGCATATAAAAATCATTCCATTTGAATTTCGGACATCGGACGTCGGACAATGTTGTAGCCCTTTCTCATATAGTGTTTCGAACTTTGTGCTGTTTCTTTGATTTTTTCAGTTATTATTGCAGCAACTGTGATTTCATAAGTTAGTATGAATAATTGTGACGACATGATTAATTAATAAATCAATAACAATACAAATGATTAACGACAATACAACTATTTGACGACATCGACACGACTAATTAATGGCGAGGTGACAACAGAAAGTTCACTGAATAACAACAACAAAATCGACAGACTACAAATGTGACAACATGATGTCCGACAGATCCGATATGAAACAGAATTAATTAATAATTTTTATGCCCTTAGGGAGGCTTCAGACGCAGGCAGGCAGAAACACTACGAACTTAGTATTAAAGATAAATATATGTTTCACCATCTTAGTAATTAACTTCAATTATATTACTTGACTATACCATAATATTAAAATATAAGCAATGTAATCTATGTTCTACTCTAGGTATATTACTATATATTTTCTTGCGACTTATGAAATGTGTGTCTGTCCAGAAAATATCTTACGGACCACTTAATCAAATTGCACCAAATTTGGCACACTGGTGTCTCATAGTGTAAGGTGGCTCCATTTTAAAAATGTTTACGAGTCATCATTTTGTTGCTAAGCTACAATGGATTTTGTTTAAAAACGTCTAAAAATTCAAGGATTTACGCTTGAATGGCTATTTTAGAACCACCAAATTTGGAACGCGGATTCAAGAGACTTACACTTTGAAGATATAGTGATTTCGTTCATTTGTTTCTTAGAAACAATCGGGAATATAAAAATGCACAGTAGTTTCACGATTTCTGGGGATCTATTTGACATACAATTGTTGAATTTGGTACTCAAATAATATAATAAAAAGCTACTTAGCTTTTTCAGGTTAGAATATAAAATACATTTGCTAAGTGATTGCTTAGTAACGGCTACAACGTAAGAAAATAGATTCGATTTCGCAAAATATTGAACATAAGATTTAGTATGTCTCTATCTGCAATTTTTTAAAACAACTAAATAAATTGACAAATACATTGTTTTACTGTTGCAAGCGCAAATTTCAACCTATAGCTGTTAAAGTTCCTTACTTTTGGTATAACATGAAACACAAGAAAATTCGCTGGAGTTTCGAAACTGCAATTTTATATAATTGTACTATAGTGGTTGCAGTGTTCACCGCTAAGTGTTTGACTTTAGTTCTACAAAGCTAGGTAGTTTGTTTCCTGATAATCTGAGTTCTACTCTGAAACAGACGGATATTTCATATTTTTTTCAAAATTTCGAAAACAAGCGAAGCGTCGTCTTTGACGCCGGAAGTTCGAATTTGGGAGACTCTACTTCTCCACTTGATCCAACGGAAGAGCTGTATCATATGCAAAAATAAATGAAGCAAAATAGCTTTCCGCAGGAGCAAGGCGAGTCTCCTAAAGTAGAACTTCAGGAGTCGTAGACGACGCTTCGCTTGTAATAAAATATAAATCAGTAGTTTAATGCTAGTTCGCCTTGTATTCAAAAGAGTTTTATTTGATTTATTGTATCCATTTATTTAACATTGTGAATATAATAAAGCGGTTTATCGCTGCTCACAGCTATTGCAGGAGCAAAAAGGAAATCTACTATATACTTTGCATCCGTTCATAAAACACAGAGCGAGAGAGGAAGTTTCTAAATTATTTTATACGTAGTTACTATTTACATTTATATGGACTCGTTTTGCAAGGTTATCATATTTAGTCATTCTATAGTACCTTCATTGGCTTAGAAGCTAGAGAGAGAGTTTGATAAAATGTTTTCTAAAAGTCAGCTCAAGCATATTATAACAGTGGCATACAAATGTCGTACTCTTCCCATTCTTTGGGACACTACAACACAAAACTTAAAATTATGTGACTCAAGACGACTTTGGCAATGCTGTCTCAATTTGGTTCACTGGCCATTGTATTTGCTTCATGTTACAACGCAAATATATTTCATTACAAAACAGCCATCCATTTCATATTTTGATTTAATTCTATGTGGAGTCTGGATTGTGGGCTATGGAACGATGTCAATAGTTCGTTTAAATTTCATGCTGAAACGAAAGGAAACGATTTCGTTTGTCAATCAGATCATGTCACTTAAAAGTGGAAACAACAATGAGTCATGGCTGATTAATGTAGTTCTTTACTTCTGTTCCATCCTTCCATATTCCGGATTTCTTATAGCTCTCATTACATTTGGAGCATTTCCTGAACACAAAGGATTTCTTTACTATCTGATTCCTTCAGAGTATAAAAGCTGGTGGCTCTATTGGTCCATGATGATGTTGGAAATATATTCAAAATCGGGTATCTTCTCAATAGGATCTTACCTTGTTTTTTACCTGGTAGAATATATTGTCTTATTATTTGCAATATCTGATGCTTTACTAATTTAATTATACAATATACTCTAGATTGTTCCACCGTTGCTTATATGTCAGCATCTTCAATTTGAAGGGTATACGTTATATGAAATTCAGATTATTATAATATATACGTTTGTTTTGACTTTCTGCAGAAAACTGGTAATATTAGACAAAGCTGGACTATTGACAAGAATTCAGAGCTACAGAAAATGGGAGATATTGAATTGCTACTATAATCAAAGCCAAATCATAGTGATGATGCCAAGTATAATTGTTATGTCAACTCTAGCTGGAATTATGTGCCTAGTAGGAGCAATGAGATTTAGTCATCATTTAAATTGGATAGAATTGTCACCATTGCCCCTGATTAGCTTGGATTCGTGTTTTATAGTAATGTGCATTTTTATTGCAGCATCAGGAGTCAATAGTAAAGCTATCAAGTTACATGATATGATCAAAAGCAGCTGGTCAAATAAGCTATTGGAAGGAGAGACTAGAAAAAGTCGCAGAGATATTTCAAGAAGGGTTAAATGCTTATTGCCATTTGGAACAAGGTTGGGCACTGTGAGAAAATGTGAGTATAAATACATGCTCAAATTCATTGATGTATCAATTACTGGCTTAGTAACCTTGTTGCTAGCTTTTCCAAAAAAAGAAATGTAAAATTCCTATCAGTAAAGTTAACCTAATGTAAATGTTCTTCAAGTCAGTTAATAAAGTTTAAAGTTGCTTAAGTTTTAGCACTTAATGTAGCACTAAAAGAAAATTGAAATTGTCATTTCTTTAGGATATTAACAAAATATCAGATATTTGTAAATGAGATATACTAGTGCCGTTGTTATTGAAGATAATCTATTCTATGCAATTTAACGTAAAATCAATAAGGTCTGTCGCGTCTGGAAATCATTAATATGATAATTACAAAATGAAAAACAAACATATTACACAGATATTGATTACAACACGATATATAAATAGTCGTATGTAGCCACTAAAGTCCTAAAACCTCTGACTAAGATTTGAAATATTTTCCGAAATCTAAAAAAAATTTGCTCTTATGTATGACATCGGAATACGGAGAATTCTCAAGGTTTTTACTTCTTTGCTAATGTATTACGAAAAACCTTACTCAAAAACTTCAACTTTGCCTATGAAATAATAAAGAGAGTGTAGTTATAATGTCATTTCATAATAAAGTGAAAAGCAAACATGAAACGGCGTTGTGCGACAGAGCTGCACATCTAAACAGTGTAAGTATTATAACGTTATTTATAATAATTGTCCTATAATCATACCTATCCCCGTCTCATCTATTATTGACTGTCTTGAACGTTGAATATACTGATCAAAAGATTCTGAAACGCTTCTACACTTATTTTATGTAATCATTGTGTATACTTATTCTAACAAGACTCCACAATTTAATCTTATATTTAACACTTACTCCTGACGTCTTTAGAGTTAGTCATTAAAATGTTTTCTCAAAGTCAACTCAAGCATCTTGAGCATATTATAAAAGTAGGATACAAATGCCGTACTCTTCCTATTCTCTGGGATTCTACGACACAAAGTCTAAGATGTTCTGACTCAAGACAACTGTGTCAATGTTGTCTTAATTTGATTCATTGGTTATTGTATACAACATACCTTATAATACAAATATATTTCATTACTAGAGAGGAAGCTATTTTGTATTTTGATCTAATACTCTGTGGAATGTGGATTATGGGTTATGGAAGTGTTTCAATTATATACATAAATTTCATGGTTAAGAGGAACGAGATGCTTGGATTTATTAACGAAATGAAGTTACTGGAATGTAACAGAAATAATGGGTTCTTAAAGGTTGACGCAACATTTTACTTTTGTCGCATTCTGACTTGTTCAGGATTGTTTGCAGCTCTCATTCTATTTGGAGCATTTCCTGAAAACCGAGGTTTTGTTTATAACCTCATTCCTCCAGAGTACAAGAATCGGTGGCTCTATTGGTTCATGATGATGGTGGAAATATATTCAAAATCTAGTGCTCTGTCACTTGCATCCTATTTTGTCTTTTACATGGTTGTTACATAGTAATTTTTTTAACCCGTCTATATAATGTGATAATATTAAATTGATGTTCCTTCTCTAAAGGTGGTTCCACTATTGCTTATTTGTCAGCAACTACAATATGAAACGTAAGTGAATATCACAGTGTAAATTTTTCAATACTGTGTATATCTTATACTATAGGAAGCTGGGAATACAAAATATAAATCAACTATTGGAAAGAATTCAAAGCTATAGGAAATGGGAGATATTAAACAGATACTACAACCACAGCCAAATGGCAGCGATGATGCCAACATTGATGGTTATGGGAACTCTAGCTGCAAGTCTGTGCTTAATTGCAGCAATTAGATTCAGGCATCAATTACAGTGGATAGAATTGTCAGCATTGATTGTAGTTAGTTTGGGTGCTTTCTTTATAGTAATGTGCATCTTTGCTGCAGCATCAGCTATCAATAGTAAAGCTATTGGGTTTCATAATATGATAAAAAGTAGCTGCTGTAATAAGTCATTGCAAGCTGGGACTAGACGAAGGGTTAAATGCTTATTACCATTTGGAACAAGGTTGGGCACTGTGAGAAAATGTGAGTATAAATACATGCTCAAGTTTATTGATGCTACGATTGGTGGCTTGGTAACATTGTTGCTCGCTTTTCCTAAAAAGTAAATAGATTTTATCCGTGGTATTATTCAATGATTCAGGTAGTGAAATATTATGTCATTACTGCTAATACATAAATCCATAGTTTATATGGTAAAAATGAGTAAGAGTAAACTTGACTAAGTCACAACAACATTTTATATGATATTGAAAAAAGATATTTAAAACGCTTCAACTGTTTGTGAATTTATTCTATGATAAGCTCTACTATTATTCATCTATTTTGCTATGTCATTACATAGCTCTGAAATATCTAAAATTGTCATATCACTTTACTGGCTCTGCAGGCTTTGGTCTGAGAGAGCGTCAATCAATAAATACTTTGAAATATATCATTTTGAAAATATAGCAACCTGTTAGTAAATAGTAAGTTATTAAATAAAATACATCTTTAAAGTTTCCACTTATGGAAAATAATAAACTGCTATATATATATTGAATCAATGTAGTTAAAAGCGACAATCACTAAAAAACCACTGAAGAGCATTAGAGAAGCTCTGGCTTCAAACCCAAAAAGTCGCAACTTTAATGAAGAGGAAACTTTGATAGTGAACGATGTATTTATCTTTTAAATCCCTAGTCTTCAGTGTCTAAAAGTAATAAGTCGTTTGGGCTATAAAGCTTTTCTCCTGACATCGTGACGTTTAAATTTCTTCATCAAAAATGTTTTCTGAAAATCACATCAAGCATCTTAAATATATTACAAAGTTGACACATAAATGTCGCACTATTCCTATTTTCTGGGATTCTACAACACAAAATCTGAGACCATCAGACTCAAGACTACTTTGGCAATTTGGTCTTAATTGGATTCACTGGATATTGTATACAGTATACCTTATACTGCAAATATATTTCATTACAAGAGAAGAAAATATTTCATACTTTGATATAATTCTCTGTGGAATGTGGTTCGTTGGCTATTCAGGCGTGTGTATAGTTCATATAAACTTTGTAGTCAAAAGGAGAGAGGCTGTTACTCTTATTAATCAGCTCAAGGTAATTGGATGCAGAAGAAATAATGAGTCATTCATAGTTGATGCAACATTTTACTTTTGTCGGATTATGATTTGTTCTGGGGCATTTTTGGCCCTTGGTACATTTGGAGTATTTCCAGAAAACCGAGCTTTTGTTTACTATCTGATTCCTCCAGAGTATAAAAATTGGTGGTTCTATTGGTTCATGATGATCTTGGAAATGTATTCAAAAACTAGTGCTTTTTATGTAACATCTTACCTTGTCTTTTACATGGTATTGTAATATTTCACACTATGCAGTATTTGACAACTAATTTAATTGTTCGACGTTTTATAGGTGATTCCTCCGTTAATTATTAGTCAGCAACTGAAAGAAGAAACGTAAGTGTAACGTCTGAAGAAGGTTTTCAATAATGTACTCATATTGTCTTGTATAGGAACCCGGAAATCTTAAATACAGATGAGCTACTGAAAAGAATTGGGAGCTACAGAAAATTGGAAATCTTGAACAGCTACTATAATGAAAGCCAGATTAGAGCGATGATGCCAACTGCAATGGTTCTGGTAGCTCTGGCTGGAACCTTATGTGCAGTTGGAATAATGAGATTTGCCCAATATTTACATAGGATAGAATTGTTACCAATGATCCTAGGTCCAATAGAGGCTGGTTTTATAGTCATGGGTATCTTTAGTGCAGCATCAGGTGTCAATAGCAAAGCCATAAGGTTTCATAATATGATCAAAAGTAGCTGTTCAAATAAGATATTGGAAGGAGAGACTAGAAAAAGTCGCAGAGGAATTTCAAGAAGGGTTAAATGTTTGTTGCCATTTGGAACAAGGTTGGGCACTGTGAGAAAATGTGAGTATAGTTACATGCTCAAGTTTATTGATGCTACAATTAATGGCTTGGTAACCTTGTTGCTGGCATTTCCTAAAAAGTAAATAGATTTTATCCGTAGTCTAATCAAGTTAATGATACAGAGAATGGCATATGATGTCATTACAGTTTATAGGTACATAAACACAGAGTTTATAAGACAGCTCGTTAGTGAAATTGTGGCTGACTATAGAATTAAGTTAAATGGCAGTGCTCGTTTCCTTTAATGCTTAAAATGATTTTATATTCTTCGAGTTATAGAATGGCTTTAAGATTAATAAGTATGGGTAGGAGTTTTAGCTATCACATACCTTTAACACAAATTTTATTTACTAATGTCATTTCCATAACTATGTATAAGCCAACAATTGTTATTTCACCTGATTTACTTATCAACTCATATTTTGGTACTTTGGTACATTATTTTAGCTTCAGAAATTTGTTTTTGATACTTCACAAAATCATTTGAATTCTATAATGATCAACTTGATTCAAACTTAAGTTGATGACATATAATTGTGAGATGATACATAGAATAATATAACACACTATAAGATACCTGATTACTAAACGGCTATACTAAAATTATTACATTTTCAAATTCTAGTATACTATAATAAAATATAGAAAATGAATCGGAAATAAACTCAACTCACGTATTTGATACAGTAGTAAAAGTTTTCTCAAAATGTTGTAATTATAATATCTTATTGCTCGTGTGAAACTGTGTACCAAATTAAAATTACCTTCTTCTGAGATACATTGTAGAACCAGAAGCAATAATAAGAGGAACGTTAATGATTTAAATGACATCGCCATCCTCCATCAGAAGGTGAATTCAGTTAACATAATATTTGGTGAAGAATCTGAATTTTGCGTGATGTGAATTGCATGCTCAAGGTCCGTACAAATTGTTTAAAAGAATGCATGTTGTTTATTATATATTAAGTTATAAGCAGCAAAGTACTATAGTCACGAAATGCATACACGTGTCAGTTATGGGCTATGGAACAATTGTAAGTTTTATTAATTGTATGTGAATCCATCCTTGATATTTGACAAGAGTAGCTCGAAATGATTTAAGGAAATTCATTTCTACAAAAAATAAAGGTCACAGAATGTTAGAATTATTATTATAGCAACAATTTAAACAGAATGTAATTAAGAGACTAACTTTAAATTATAATTCCCATAAGCATTGTAGGATTTAATTACTGGCAATTGGTCAAATTACTTTTTAAATACTTGTAGAAAGATGTGTCATAAAAATATGTTACATTTCAAATTTTATTATTGCAGCTGTATGTACTGAATTATTTGCATCTTTATTATGTTTCTGTCATGTGAATGACATTTGAAAGACGGCTATTAACTTCTACCATCAATTACAACTCCGAACCCAAATTCGAAGAAATGTGTTACGCAAATCAAATTAAGGTTGCAACATAATAAATTATTGATTATTATAAGCAGGTGGCTGAAAATAATTTAGTTCTAGACCAAATGCAGTAAATAATAGATCAAGTCATTGTTAGAATTTTCTATTGTGTCTGAAGTGTTTAGCTTGTTAGTAGAATTGTTGCACACTTTTACCAAAGAACAGTAGTAATCTAAACTAAAAGTATGAAGTCGATAATTATTAAACCTCAGTCTGTAGACTACAATAATAATATTGTAATTCAACGAGTCTTAATTTTAACAAAGTTCTTTGGAATCACTCCATTCACAATTCGTGATGACACAGTAACCCAAAATAAATTCTTAACGGTAAAAACTAATTTATCATTTGAAAAACTACGGTGGACTCTGTCTATAATGTACAGTCTCAATTTTCTATATAGACAAACTCTCTATATACCGTAATTTGGAGCAAAGCAGTATATTTGTCTTTAGAAAGAGTCTGAAGCTTTTATTATCACATCAAATTCTACCATTTATGTATATATAATTAACATGGAATTAAACGACAAGTAACATAGTTGTAAAGGTCAAACCTAGAATGGTTTACATGATTTTAAATATTGGAGAACGTTTGTCAAAAACGGTAAGAAATATATAAGATAAGATGGCATTTTGAGCCGATTTACGTTATTGACAGAGTACCTTTGCATAAAATGCCGTCGAACAATTACGTTATAGACAGATTTCGGTTATAGACAAATCCGTTATAAAGAGAGTGAGTGCAATGTATTAACATTAGGGAATTGGACCGGAGACTGAGATTTCTACGTTATAGACAGAGTCCATTATATATATTTATATCATTAACGTTAAAGTTGATTTTTTTAGGCATATTCTTATTTGATGTAACTATTTCTTACAATCGGCACAATTCCAATTTATGTCGAATCCCTAAAAATCCAACATGTTATTTTTTGCATTACTACTGTCACATTTGCTCTCTTGATCTATAAAACATTTGCCATTTTGAGAAAGAAAGGAAATGATTTCTTAAAATTCTATCAACTGACTAATGAAGTTTGTGTAGTAATGCAGAAGGAGCTTCATATCAAATTAGTTAGCAGAACTAAGGTATCATTGTATCACTTTAATGACATTGCTTCTTATAATTAATGTTATATTTTAAATTTCTTCCAGTTGAATCTAATAATTGGGCCTAGCTGTTTTCTATGCTTGCTCTGTCCCTCTATTGAAATGAGTGTATATCATTACTTCACAAGTAGTGGAAGCAAAACGATGACAATTTTCAGTAGCGATTGTCTAGCAACTAACTACACTCACTCGTATCTGGTCAGATGTATTTATCTGCATTATAATAGTCCAGCAGTAGAAGGTTAGTTTTAATTATTCTACAATAGTAAACCATTTCTTTCTGATACAAAGATACAGATTCCCAATTTTAGAATCGAGTTTTCTAAGCTTTTTCTACGTTGAGAGACCAAAGGATTGGTTGCTACCAGAGCTGGGCAAAATACCGGTATTTTAAATACCAAGTATTTAAAATACTATTTAAAATACTTTTGTATTTTGTATTTCAAATACTTTTATTTGAAA
>VCNE01013082.1:0-22289 GCA_009869805.1 Oncopodura yosiiana
CTAATAATAAGGTTCATTTACATAATAAAAGGCCTTTGTTTGCTTGCTATATAGTATAGCATCGCCGGTAAAGTATTCCCTACTCCCTCTGCTCATATGTTATACTTTGAAGTTAATTCACGTGTCAAAGTCCTCATCGATTTTCGATTATACATCATCATCACAGCATCTTTTACCACTTAGCAGAAGCCGCACTACTTCGTCTTCATGTATGTAATATTCATATATGTTCCGTATACTGTTTCATGATTTATGTACTAAGTGAGAATAGCACGTAACATGTAAGGAATTTGCATAATTTCCTTCGGACAATATCACATCAACACTTTTTTTACCACCTACATAATATCTGTTCTTAAGTTACATAACCAAAAACCAGAGTAGTAGAAAAGACATTTACATCATCGTCATAAAAACATATAGTTTCTTCTCTTACCTTAGCGGCAGTGTTAGATGATCCCATTAATTCTGGTGGAGGAGGTGGCAAGTCAAGTTGTTCATTTTGTTGACGTTGGAGTTTAGCTGCAGCCATTGCGTTCAGTTCATGCATATTGACATAGACTGGTTGTGGCACAACTGCAAAAAAAGGAGGAAAAAAACACGTTAATGTCAATCAATTTATCGCTTGACTTTGACCTTTTGCAAAAGACTCTACAAGATATTTTCTTTACGAGAAAATGTCAACAACATTATTTCACTCATCGTGCATATAAACTCTTTGCCCTTGATATATTCTGTAAACTTTTTATCCTAAAGTCATCTATGCTTTCATTATACAAAAATTGGTGATGTCTTAAAATATATTCCGTTGTATTGCCCATATGTAGAAATTTTTGTACAATTTTAAGACCTTTTTTAAGTATAAGAGATTACATATTTAGCTTAAAGCTCTATAAGAGAACTGATTAGAGCTTTTATTAACTTTTGTCTCAATTTTTCACTTTTATCTCTTCTCTCTTAAGAACGATACAACTTTGTTATGTGCTCAAGTTTCTCAAATGAATTGAAAAGTTTCGAGCACTAAAAAGAAATCTAGAGATAAAACTTGTATATACAACTACACTACTACAACTTTTTAATCTACAGGTGTACATGAGACAATCTAAGCTTCTGTCGCCAACTGAGCAATGCTGTAATTCTCCAGAGAGAGAGAGAAAAAACTACAAATTGTACTTTGAGACTCAAACTAGTGTACTTATGGAACTAGCCAAAGTATTTACTCTTTACTATCTGCCTTGACACACTCTATTTACTTTTCCAATTTGTGAACAGAACATCAATATAACCTTCCAAGAAGAGAGCAATGACATACATTTTACCCAAAAGAGTATATTATGAACATATGAACTACAGGATTACCCAACTTGATTTACAAAACTTTGAGATATTGTCACTAACTACTTACGTGACCTACAGTTATAAAATTTTAACGGGGCAATTACATAACCTTCGTTATTATGTGAAAAAAATTTCAGCCAATTTGGGCTAACAATGCCCAAGTTAATTAGTCCGGAAGTTGAAGGTACCGTAAAAGAGTTTTGCAAAGAAAATTTTGTAAAAATGTGGCTAAAAAACTGATAAAACAGTTAGATCATGAAATCAATTTGACGTCTGTGTATCATATAATGAATCTAGTTTGTGAAAAATGTGAAGCCATGTCTTGTGGTCTATCTCTTTCTAAGAAATTTTATCCAACAGCCATTAGAACGAAAACTGCCATAAGAAGTATGTATATGCCTCAGGCTATATAGAGATCATTTGAGTGGTGACAATTGGAAAACTGTTGTTGCTCTAGGTAAGACTGTCTTCAGTGTACAAAGTTTTGATGGCAAAAGATCAATTTGCTATGTAATTTTTTTTAAAAAAAATCAGAAACGTGAATGACTCGTACAGAAGAAAGTTTCGCTTGTAAGTTGTGCTTGCTGGAGGACTATGTGGTATATTTTTATTACCATTAATTAAAGTGCCTCCAAATGTGAAAATTAATTCACAGCATTACATTGACATTGTTTGAAAAAAATATTACGAAGTTGAAATTCCTAAACTGTATTGTGACGAGAGTCAAAATGTTAATGTCCATAATGACGCAGCAACGATGTATAGGGCCAAGATGACTCGACCATAGACTGAAGAAGAAAAATATAATGGAGATCCTAAATTGGTATCTAGTAAGAACATCCAATGTCAAGTCCCCCTATGTAAGTGACATGAATTTATTTGCCTTCGGTTTTTAAGGCAGTTAAAAGTTTCACATCAAGTGAAAACTTTCGACGCGCTTTGCAAATTTTCACAACGCAACTCTTTAGAACTTCCTTTTAGAACATTGGAAAACGCTACCTACAGTGAAAAAGTAGGTAAAGAGCAGTAACTTCAGTTCATGGACTACATATTGAGCAAAAAAATCATCATCGGATGATTAAACTATAACGTAAAATTGTACTTCAAAAAATTGTAAATCAAGTTGGGTAACCCTGTACTAGAGTGGAAGAAAAGAGAGCCACACTACCTACTATACTACTGTTAATCAATAAACACTGAAGCTTAGTTCTTGAGAAGTTTTTGCAAAATCTCCAGGAAACATGTATATAGTATATCGTTTGCAATCAATTTCCTTTTCTTCAATAGTCAAACTTACGCCTACTATTAGTTTTGATAGGTAATTCTACTATATATAGAGAGCATTAATTTTCTCATAAGGTCAAAGATCTGTAATAACTCTCTAGTGGCCTGTCTTGTCTTTAGAGAGGCTACTGCAAAAGGACTTTATCTTTTAGTACTATAACCATAGTGTCAGAATGCCAAATTGCCAACTTGACTTCCTCTCTAGTTTTTGCAAGTACTCTACTCTACTACAACTAGTAAAAGTTTGTATATATATATATATAGTTCTCAAGATAAAAATAATGCTAAAAAGTACATAAGAAACAACACGTGCTACTATTCTAAGCATTAAGTCTAATCTTTATTGTTCTAAAGTATCAAGTATTTTTAAAGTGAAAAAAGTTTTTGCCTCTTGGTCAACTTGTGTACTATAGTTAGAGTAGAGAAGTGGCCATTGAACCTTGTACTTTTGAAAACTTTTAAAAAGTGTTGTTACTAGATGAGAGAACTCAAAAACTATAAACTGTGTACTTTTCTTATTATACCATAGAGAGTGGAAAACCAAACGGGAAATGACAGTTGGCACATTTAGTATTATGTAGAGTCATCATGTCTCTGTGTCAACTTTTAAAAGTAGATCAAAAGCAACGCCCGTATTTGTTAAGAGTTTTTGTTTCTAAACTTCTTCAACCGCTTGCTCATCATCTTTTTATACTATTATTATATAATGTCGCCAACTTGTCCATTCAACTTTCAAGACACTTTTGAATACCTCTATAGCAATTGATTATTAGATTGAGCTGAATATAAAGTAAAGTTATTTGTGTATATCTTGTGTCTTCCTCTCGAATGGTTGCCTAAATGTTTATTTTATATGTCAAAAACAGTTGACCTCTCTGTCACTCATAACAAGAGCATTTACCTTTGTAAACATTGGGTGGAGGTATGTCTTACATTTGTTACTACATCAAGGAAAAAATCTCTTTGAAGAAGAAGAAGAAGAAACATAGCTCTACTCTATATAAAAGAGATTACTATAAAACATATACAATGGACATTTCTAAAGCTCTTCTTCTTGGCAGTGTTCCAAAAAGTAATATCTACTAAAGGTAAAAATATATATGTAGGTATATAGCAAAACAATACAATGATGTAATATAATATAGCTTGTTTCTATTCATTCAGTTCATAGAAATGAAAAGAAAGTCTCGTCCCTCTCTTTCTTTCTTTTGAAAACTCGACTTTTCCAACATCATTACTGAATTCATTGAAAAGGCAAAAGTGCAATTAATCGATTGAATTGCGACATTTCTATCAGTTTAAGAGAGGAGTCTATAGTTTTGCACGTGTATTGGTGTCATCGCATTGGAAATAAAATAAGAGTTCAGTTCACTATGAGACGACATAATGCTCCAAGTCACGAACTGTGAGACCTAAACTAAAGCTACTGTATGTACATAACATACTTTATCCTCGATTGAAATCACAACTCACAAACCCAAATACTTTTTAAATTGAGTTTTTTTCCATCCATATTCGAAAGCCATCCGATACCCTCGTATTCTCTCTCTAAAACTTTTTCTCCAGGAAATGGCACACTGTGTGTACTAAAAGAGTAGAAAGCCATATGGCTTAAATGTGATATTGCTCTTGAGGGATAAATATGTTGACTATGTAGGCTAAAAGTCTGTAATATTTTTTGGAAGAAAAAAACTTTGGAATGTTCCATAAACAAAAAAAAAAGTGAAACGCTCAAGGCTGAGTAGAGAGAGACATTTGAAGAAAATAAATTGCAAAAATTTTCCAGGAAAGAATGTCGACATTCAGAGAGACAATATCTTAAAAATAGAAAAGACATAAAAAACTAAATGCCAATGTCCTTCCTATTTTCTAAGTTTTAATATAGCTATATCTACTTTGACATTATTGAACATCATTTGTTGACTTAATTCTTATATGACACTTTTTTTTAAAAGAACTTACTCATGTCATCAGAAGAGAGATTATAATCTGGTAAATTTGGAACTGGTTTATTACTCATCACAACCTGTGACTCTTTTTGTTGTTTGCCACCAAGAGAATTGCTGTTACTGGAGCCTTTAGATTTTGTTTTGGGTGTGGTACTACTGCCACTATTACCAAAACCTATGTAATGATTAGTTCCATTATTTCCTTGAGTTGTTGCTGGGCGTTCAAGTGAACTACATCTTTTTGGTACTGGTGGCTTTTCTGCAATACTAGAGGAAGAAGATGAGTCTCTTTTCCCACGAAGAATCCCATAGATTTCTGCTGCACTTTGATACACTGATGAGGCTGCTGATACTCCACCTTAAGAAAAAAAACAATAGAACAGATGGATTAAATTCTCTCAGAGTTGCAATGACCATTCAGCATAATGAGATCGGTAATCATCAGCAACAAGAGAAAAACAATACAACAACGGTGATTTTGTATATATACGCCTAATAAGAAACAAGTTTGTTTTATATTGTTGGATTATATTATGTATATGTGTGTGAACTTGAGAAAGAATATAAGTAAGAAGAGTCAAGTCCATAAATGTCTGTTGGTATTAAGGCAAAATTGTTGGGTCATGATGAAAATGTGTTATTACCATATAGTAAAAACTCTGAGACTCTTCAAGAGTTTTACTTATCATAATTTTCATCATTTCTAGTCAACAACTGTGTGTCTATCTTGTCAAGTCTAGTTAGTCTTAATCAAATTGATACAAATCTTTCTACACATTGTAACTTTTTTTCTGATAGTTAAATCAAATTAGCTCATACGCCTTAATACAATGAACATACATCAATATAAAACAAATCATTGTTTTGATCAGAGAGAGACTCGTGTTGAAATCATCAAAAGAAAATTTTGCAAATCGTCACTGTCACAACTGTATATAATAATGAAGTCTGTCTCTATAAAATCTTCCTGAAACGCCCTATACTTTCTTGCTGTTCTGCTCTCTCTGATCATGACTTTAGTTTTATGCAAATGAATCCATTAGTAGATACTGATCATCATTTCACAATTTTTTTCAAAGATAATTCAAGATAACTATAGAAAATTTCATAATATAGTGCTAATTAGTACTTGAGAGTTACTCAGATAGAAATGCTGATAAAATATATATATATGCAACTGTGTAGCAAAAGTTCATAGCACTCTAGGCTTATGCTACGTATCAATATACCAGATCACTCTTGACTATATCAAATATTATATAACCCATATATATTCTCTTTACATCTGTCACTTTTCATATACACATGGTATATGCTAAACTATTCAACTATGTATGCAGATAACACCCGATAGAATATATTCCTCTATAGATCTGTAAATATATTATGCATGTGTGATGTTTCATCCTTCATGTCGTTAAATTTTATTTCTTCCTTATCTAGGCCGTATATTATTATAATATGTGCCCTGAACTAAACTGCCTGGTTAGGCTCATATGCAGATGATGCTTATCTATAGTAAAATTCCTATGGAAAGCTGGAATTGAGATGAAAGGGAAAAGGCAAAATGCTAGAGGTTAGATATATGTAGAATTTTTCTGTGAGTGGAATGTCGATATATGGAAATATATTATTTCTGACCTGTTTTTCAACTAAGACTACATATAGTGATACATGGACCCTTTTACCTGTTTCTAAATGCTTCCTTTATGGCGAAAGTTGACAAGATAACTTTTCCCACAGTGACCTTAAATCAAAGACTCTTGTCGTCTAGTGTACTTCCTATATGTCTAGCTCACATAAGAGCAAAATTCGCTAATCAGATTACTAACGAATGCTCAACTCTTTCCTTAGTTAGAAAATTGTACAAGCAACAACAAATCTGTTGTAAGGACACCATAAAGCTACAAGTAAACCTGAGAATTTTCTCGTCCTCATTACAACTCTGTTCACTTTCGCTATGTAAGCCTTTTTGAGATGAGATTCTGAGGCTTACCACTAAACACACATGAGAGAAGTTTAATCACAGAGAGTAAACAAAATCAACTAATTAGATGTAATTCTAGTTGTCTGTGTAAAAATTAATCTAGGTTAGATATGTCAAATGTCAAAGAGTATAGTAGAGAAGGTATAATAAAAGAAAAACAAAATTGAAGGAATGTTGCAATGTATACCTTGTTTATTATTGGAGTGATTTGATTCTACAATAGGAGTAACAGGACTGCCATTATTATCAGTTTCTCCTGGAGGTGGTTGAAAAGTGTAAATTGTTAAAGGCGGGCGTTGTTGACCATGTTCATAGGCTGTGAGTAAATAAAACAAAAATAAAATAAAGTAAAAGAGCAAAAAAATTATAATATACAAGCATAAGGAATTTGTAAGGAGTAAATTGTGGGTACGCAACTTTTTTTCTATTTGTGTGGTGATATACATCTCTAATCAAACACTACATGATAAATCCATCTAAAAATTCCAAGGTTTTATATATAGCTTTTACCAATAACGTGTCAGCGACTCATAAATCACCTTAGTCTAGCTACGACTAACTGATATTTTTATGATGTGCTGCCTTATATATAAAAGTTGCCTTGCCGTTAGCAATGATCAAAATGGAAGTAAAGAAGTAGTTCACTATATTATCAATTTCCATAAATTGCTCATACTTCAAAACTCCTGTGAGAAAAGCCCTTTTTTCTATATATGCATTGTAGATTGTAGTTCATTTATCCATAACGTAACCATTAGTTAGTGAAAGTCAAAATTATTTCCTACATACATATACGACTCATACCACTTTTCCCTTGAGAGAGGAACCGAAAACCTCTATTGCATCTACAGTTACGATTTTCAGTTTCTACTAACAGAAAAGAGCTTAGAATTCTTTTCCATCCGCATGCCAATTTCAGTTGTCTTCAACTCATTCTCATTATTTTCAATTAGTCTCTCGAGTCTCATTTTTTCTCAAAGTTTAATAATGCTCTCTGTTTCTTTCCTACCTAAAATGGAACGTTTACGCATACTAAAATCCTTGCGAGAACTCAAAACGGAAATAATCTCAACAAATAAGAGTAGTTGGAAGTAAACACGCATTTTAAGCTTCACTAACAGGTGACTCATTTATCATGTCATGTGTAGACTTATTATATATATTATCTTCTTTTGCCTTCATTTACACACTTGACATCAAATAACCTATTGACCTTTTTGTAAATGATGCGACTATGTTTACTCCTATCAATCTCCTAAGAGAGTTTTAGAAAATGAATTTCTATTTCCAGAGATATATTTGTCCCACTGCTAGACAAAGTTTGTACATTATTCATCCATCACTATCACACATATGAACAAAATTGTGTACAACTCTCCTGATGAATATTTCCATCAACTATCATGTAACTCATAAGGCACATATTCTCTTCAGTACTCATGGGGCGAGAACTATATATCTACTCAAATGAAAATGAAACCCCATCGACTCATAGAATGAAGCTGCCTAAAAGTTTCAATCTATACCCAGTGAATAACAGTCAAGTCAAAGTTAAATGATGAATGACTTTTTTGGTAAGCTCAGTAGTCTATATAGTATATACTTTATCTGATGTTATGATGTAACAAATTTTCTAGATTAATGTGTCACAACCGTGTTCAAAGATGATTATTCAATACTTATAACTTATAGATTGTATAAATAAATATAAATCTTACCTGAGGAAATTGTATGAGGTCTTTCATTCATAATTGCACAAGCAGCTCTCTCAAATTGAATTGAGTCTTGAAGATTAGGCCAAGTTGCATTAGTTGTTGGAGGTATTGAACCCGGAGGATATGGAGAAGAAGGAGTACTTGAATTACTACTTGTCGCAGAACTACTTCCTGATTGATTTCCACTCTGAAAAGAAAAGGATAGAGAGTCAAGTAAAAATATATACTATTTGAATTGCAAAATGAATTGCCAATGTCAAGTGTAGTTTTATGTTTATTGATAGCCATAACCATCATCTTTCTCTAATATTATACGTCTCTACGCATTTACGCAATGAAGCATCATCATGAGTTTTTCATGAGTGAGAAATATATGACAGCTGTAAGTATCCTCATAACTTTTTGATGGTTTATGTACTAACTATATACTATATATGTGATTTGTATCATAACTCTGAAATTCAAAAACTATAAACATTTGCAAGTATCAATACTAAAACTCTATTTTTTCTCTTTTGGCAAAGAAATACTAAACTTCACTCATGTTTTTGTTACACATTTCTCACGCATCTTTGCAAAATAGAAAGAAAACTTTTTCTGAATCCTTTTGAAGTTTTATATATTCTTAAAGAAAACGTACTCGAGTCAACTTTCTTTATATAGACTCCCTGCAGTGCTCTACGAGAAAGGATATTTTTACCTACTTTTGTTTTTATATTCTACAACAAAAGTAACCTAATGCCATCGGCTTATCAATGGTGACAATAAAAGTAATCATCACGCATCACATCATTTGTAAGAGATTTTCTCTACAACTTTTCTTGTATACAAATCTCTATGTCTCTACCCAATTTTTGCTGTGTCAAAAGAACACGACAGCAATGACACTCGTACAAAACTACAGAAAATTTACTGCATAACTTTTTATATGTATGTATACATTTCTGTCTCTCACCTTATTACATCTTCTATATAACATATGAAACTCTCACTAAAAGAGAAACACACCTGACCTAACAACAAAATTAGTCGTCTCCATAAACCGTCAACTGCCATAAAAAGTCATTTCTCCATAAACGATTTTGTAATCATGCATTTTTGTGTAAGGAAATAAGGTGGACCATATTTCACCTCACAATTTATTTCCGTCTACGCACTTTTTCTTCTAATCTACACTCAAAAGACCTTGCCATAGAAAACGCATGTTGAAACAATTTTTTTTATTTATTTCATATCGCGTGCAATGACCCAATAGAGATTATATTTTCTCTGGACACGTGCGATGTTCTCCACATGAGAATTTTTTACGACTAAAATATATATATGTACATAATACAATAAAAAGTCACGTTGAAGACCACGAAACTACATTGAGCAAAAAGATTACATAATATTTACATTGTACATTATCAAAGTCATGCCACAATAACTTTTATTTTTCAGTATATAAAACTTTATATGTAAAAAAAATAAAAAGACTGGTGATGTGTATATAGTACCTGATGGTGATTGTAATATGGTGTTGACATTCGCGAGTAGTGAAGTGCGTCTTGTGAAGTAAAACCAGAATCTTGAGAAGATACACTTGAGTAACGAATTGTACCCACAGGATGACATGGAACTTTATTCTATACGATATAGTTTACAAACACCGAACGACATCAATAGAAGATCACAGCCAAAATAATACGATACCGCAGCCCGAATTCCATTGAAAAGGATAAATAAATGTAATCCATCAAGTTAACAAAAACAGGAAATGGAACATAAGAGAGTAGGAAGAAGAACAGCATATACATAATAAACCAACAAAAAATACAAAAAAGAAAAATATTTCTTAGAAAAAATAATATAACAACAATATAATTTAAAACCATTTATCATAATCATATGTGTATGCAACCATTACTAGAAATAAGCAAGCAAAAAAGATTGCATGCAAAGCCAAATAATAACAATTGCACTTATTTGATATAAAATTGACCCGTCCCTTTGAATTGATAATCAGGTCCATTAGTGTCTCATTTTGCAACAGTATATGTAAAGGTCATTAGTCATTTTGTCATATCGTGACTTTCTTCTATATATGAAAGTAAAAACTTCCAAGAACAATGTAACCAATCACACATGAAAAATATGAAGCAATTGGTTATGCCTATACACTTATGACATGTAATTATAATCTCTCCATCGGCACTTTATTCATCATAGGCTTAAAAACGAATGAGAGAGATCTTTTTGACAAATCACATGCTGAGTTATAATACAAAAGTTGTAATCACATCATCACAAGATTTGTATTAAGCCAGTATTATATTATTCTTAGAGATCAGAATAATATGCAGCTGCTATTGAACAACTATCTTGTTTTCTTCTTGTTGAATAATTTAGCACCTTGAGCCAGAAGAGTTAGACAATAAGCCAAGTTAAGGTGACTTATGTGTTAGAAAAGCAATAAGACAAACTAGCTGACAAGACTTTAGACAGTTCTATTTCCTGCATTGCATTATATTGCATTTCACTGCATTCCTTATTCTTTATTTATATATTCTTACACAAGAGAAAAAACGGGCATTGCACCACAATATAATACAACAAGAAAACAGCTGCCATTCAGGAAAAAATTGAAACAACTGCAACTGCCAAACACAGAGTCACTAAATGTAAATCTAGCCAAGCCAATCACTTGTTAGTATATATATGCATAGAACTCATAAAAAATCTCATAAAAAACTCACAGAATTTTCTTGGGAATAAGACAAAAGCTTGAAAATGTGACATGACATGGAAAATATACAAATATAAGAAGAAAAAACTCCTATTCTCCTACTTGCTTAAGTGCGTGACAATCACCCAAGCAAAAGATTATAGAATACTGCCAAAATATTTTTTGGGTGCGAGTGTTAGAGTATTGAAGGAAAAACTAACAAGATTTGAAAGAATTTGGAAGCATTTTATAATAGAGTTTTTGTTCCAAACGGAAATCAATGTTTAAACTATACATGTAAGAGCAGCTAGAACAGCAACAAGGAATTAATTCCTATCCGATTTCCATAAGTCAGTCGTAAGAAAAAAGTTTCAAGTTGAAAAATTTTATGCATGCATGTTGAAAATGCTTGTGGTTTTCTGATCTGGTTTTCATTTGATGTTGATGACGATCAATTGAAATCCATGCAACTCACATATCTTCCTTTTTTACTTTGCTGACTCTTTTACTCAAATCGGAATCAAGCTCAGAATTTCAATGAAATGAAAATAATATATAAAAAAATCTTCTATATGAGATTACATGGATATACACAATCTGGTGTGGTCTCTTCTTTTTTGGTTTATCTTCCAAGATCCCACGTGCATGACGAGACGAAGAATTTTTTAAACCACAAGATTGACATTAGAGAAATATCTTCCAATGTAATCTACTGAAGACTGCAGCATGAATCAAATTATGAATATATGAAATGCATTTGATGAATCCTGTATAGAATAATTGCCTTGCTATTTCACATCTTGTCAGCTCAGACACATCACTTTGTACATTTCAAACCGTCAACTACTTTTCATAAAGTACAATTCAAACTTTCTGACAGGACACAGAGTAAGAAATAGAGAATATAATAATGGCAAGGGCACTTATTGGCATCAATTGTTGTTAGTATATATGAAACCAGTGCTATCAAAATAAAATACTAAAATATATTTTATGGACCACATCATCATGTAAATTACAAGTTTAAAGGACACTTGAGTAAAGCAGGATGCACTATATAAAAATAAAAAGCTACACTCTAAAACTTGTCAAATAAAGCAAGTAAAACTTGGTGAACAATACATTAAAATTATGTCGAGGTCATTTGCTTTTGATACTTAAATGTAAATCACTATATTGCAAATTAAACCGGAATATAAAAATAAAATCTACTCTCTCTTCTAAAGTAGTATTTACATCATTTGCAAAAGAAATTTTATACAGGATAAATTATAAACCGTACAAAATCAAGTATAAGCAATTGAGATTCTCTCCAATTTCCAATTTCTGCATTGTTAAAATTTATATTGTTTAATGCGTGAAGTACAATTAAGAGTAAAGAGTGAATTCAGTTGTTGTCATATGTCACGTCCTCAAGAGAGAGAGAGAAGAGAAGGATTATGCAAAAAGCTTGAGTACTACAATTACAGAGTAAAAGGAGACACGATAAAAGATCATTTGAGCTTAATGTCTTGTCATATGTATACATTATAGTAAAATTCGTTCAAGGAAAAACTTTTGCTATTGTTATCTGCGAAAATGAGACCAAAGAGTCACTATATACACAAAGTGCTTGTCAAGACTTTATTATTACTTCATATATACAGACATTATGTTAAATATGCAATATGAATTAAGTCTTAATTGAATGCGTGTATACTAAGCTTTTTAAGTGTTATATGTATGTTAACTTGTGTAATAAAGTTGCCTTTTAAGCAGTACAATTTCAGTACTAAAAAGTTATTATATATTATGTTAGTACTCTTTTAATTATGCAATTAACAGTAGAGCACGCCAAAATTAGATAAAATAGTAGAACACCACGAGACGTTATTATAGAGAGAGAGTTATCATTGCCAGAAAAAAATTGGGTTAGACTCATATTTACTTTTTTTAGTCGTGAGGTAATTTGCTTAGATTTTAGTGCAGAAACTCACATGATATATAATATAGATATTGAGAAGCCATGTCAAGGTTTTTATAAGTTAAAGTTTTTCTTTACCTGATGATGAACGTTGGGTCGATTATTGTGTATTTTATGTGAAGGCGAGTGGTTAGAACCACTTGAAGAACTATTTGCAGAAGAAATGCTACACATGCTGGATTTTCTTGAACCCAATGAGCTTGGAGAACTTGGTGGAGTTTGAAATGACCAACCACCGTCACAGGATCCTTTCAAATCTGTTATCACCTGTAAAAATATTTAAATTTTAAAAAACATATTAAGGGAGAAGGTCTTTTTATATCTTTCCTTATTTTACTTATATGCAACATATGACGAAACTATATACTTCATTTTACCATAAAGTAGTCATAAAATGATATTTTATGTGACATCTTTTAGAGTACTTAAATGTGCCCTTAATGTGATAGTAAAATGTTCCAATATACTACATAGAGTAAATATGTGACCGGAACTTCCTATTGCTCTTATTATGACAAAGTATACGCAGTAAAAATTGTGACATAAATGACTCCTTAAAATGTTTAATATGCCTAGAGTCCACAAGAGTTTAATAAATGAACCTCACGACTCTTCACGAATTCAATTGTGTCCACTTACTCAACTCTCTCACAGTAGGATATTCTCATTTATTCTGACTGTGTGTCCTGAACTCTGAGAAGAGCTAATCACTCCCTCATTCATTTATTTTCATTCAGCCACTTTTTCTAAAGTTATTTATGATTACATAACATGTCGTCCCTAAGACTAAACTTTTAACGCCTAATAGCTCCTATTACATATTTGAAATTATACAAAAGTCTTCTCAAGAGAGAAACAGTAAGGTAGCAATAGGAATCCGTAGCAATTTCAGAACTTTCAATTTGTTCTCTACGTTTCTTACTCATGTGATTGTGAAATCTACGCCAACTAATTTGCATATAGATTCAATTCCAATTGAGTCTTTGAAAAGACTTCTTACTGTATTTCTCTCATACTTATAACTCAACTTGTGTCAGGTTAATAAAAAACACTAAAAGTTGTTGAGCCACCCTTACTTAAGTAACTGTATTGATTTAGTTTGTACAAGTTCTAAAATAGCATTTCTCCCTTTTGAAATAGATGAACTTTATATAAGCTTGACGTGTCCTCTCTCATTTATTTTATTCATATGCTCATTCACAATATTATGTTTCATAATCACATCAGATATATTAATATTTCTCTCTTCTACGTGCTGCACGCTGCTACCATATAGTTTATAGTGCTACACTATACACTTCCGGTTGATAATCAAAAAACTCTCAATGAAAATCTACGAGATAAATAAATATCTAGCATGCAATGTTCAAATTCTCAAAGGAACCATATGGTCTATGAAATTGACATAAGCATAAAACTCGATTACCCTTTTATATACTTTTAATTGCTTTAGTACATACAACACTTTCAAAAGTAAATATAAAGTTGGCCAGGTGCAAGTTCAAAGTCAATATGGAATAATTCTTCTTTTAGTACGCCTTCATAAAACTCTCGTAAGCTCATGCAAATAATTTCGAGTGACATGAAAGCAATTTGAGAACCGTTTGAAATTCTATCTAATATTTGATATGGTCAAATGCTTTAGAAATTCCAATTCATTGAACTAGAAGATATGAAATTAGTATATTTTTGCACTTTAGTTTGGAGCATGAAAAATTAGATGTACAAACCTGTTCAGATGATGGTGGTAAAGTGTATGGTTCAGTAGCATGTTTTTCCAATTGTAACATAGCTTCTTGAACATGTGTCAATTCATACAGCATTCCAACTTCTTCATCCTGTTTTGCAAAAAAAAGTAATTAAACCATTTAATATAAGATTTTTTCTTACTTTGCCCAATTTGTAATACACTGCAGTTTTAAGCACGCAAGTTTTGTAAACCATTGCTGATTTTCTGCACTATATACTTCATGAGAGAAGAGAGTAAAGCGGCATATAGAGTAGAACAATATTTGCTACGGTTTGAAATTAAATACACCCTTGCCTTATTTATTTGCTACTTGTAATTACAAACTTAATTACTCTTTTGCTAAGAGTGCTATTTAAAAGATGACTACAAATTAATTATAACTTGCTTCCTACTAAAAGCTCAAATATTAATTCAAAGTTTTCAATTTCAAATTTAACAACTATGGTCCACTGAGAAGAACTCTAGTCAATAAATTGCTCTTGACTTTTCTATGTTACAAGTGACCTTTGGCTACACTTCTCAATCAATATAAAAAGACTTGAGGGACTATTGTGTTCTACTGAAAGTGAAAATTGGATAATTTTTCATCTGGTCTTTTCTCCATAATAAAACTGTCTTGGTGGTCTATATGCTCTAGAGCACGTGTCAAAGTCAAAAAGTTGTGACCTTCTATCAATTTCTTTTCTCTCTCTCTTTTCTAATGTCTTTATTACCCTAAGGAACTCATGTCTGAAAATTGTCAATTCGCTCTTCCTTAGATTACAAAACTACTAGAAAACTAAAGTCATTCAATATTTCAACTGCCTACAATTTTGTAACTAAAACTTTTACTCTTGCCACAGATGTGTGTTCGTGTCATGCCAGTGACTCTTGAAGAACATTTTGTGGCTTGGATGAGCGCGTGACAATGACACAATGTTCATAATGTATTCCAATTTCCAGGCAACATCAGTTACAAATGGTTCTATATAGAGTTACAAAAAGCAACTTACAATAACTGGCTTGAGATACGACACAAAATGACAGAATCGACTTCTTTCCTCAATCAATGCACTTCTTATCGCTTGTTTTTCTCCATCTTCAAATGCTTGTCTTTTCTCTGTCGTATCTCGTAGAGCATTTTCTAACATCCTATTCAAATCTCGTGTTCCACCATGATGAGGTAATGAGTCTGATGAGTTTCCACCAGTCATTGATGAGTTCATTCCAATGTGACCATAAATTCCACTGCTACTACTACTACTTCCTCTTGGTAGTGTGCCACCAGAAAAGGAAGAAGAGAGACCACCATTATTTATTCCTCCCTTACGCAATTTCTTTTGAAGTCGAAGTGTTTCAATCGATCGTTTCTTCAGTTCTGAACGTGATCTTTTGTACTCTGTAAAGGAATATATATAAAAAGAATTATATTTCATGTGAGAGAGAATAGAAAAAATATTACGCAATATGAAACTATAAAAGTGGGATATGATACTAGTAAACTAGAGAAATGCAATAACTTTTGCGAATAAAATATAAACTGTAGGAGAGATATTATATAATACTTCCTACATAGGTTTTCCATTTAGTATATTTTGTAGACTGGTTTATGACACTTTTTGCATAGTAGCACCTTCTGCATAATATCGTTGTCACCCTTGTATCATAATTTCCATAAATGGTTTTCAGTCTAAGGAGAAAAACTTTCTAGATGGTCTTCAATTAAACAACAATCAGCGTTTGCGATTCTGTGCCATTCCCTTGTAGATGCTGAAACTATCTCGAGGATAAATATTTCGCAGTTTCAAATTTAATCACCCTGCAGAGTTTAAAGTACAAAGAACCGGAATGGCAAGAGTTAAAACTCTCTCTATGATGTATTCATGTCAATCGTACTTATATATCAGAATAATCATCATTTTTGTTAGGTAACTTGTACTTTATCCCTTTAGGAAATGTAGCTTTGCAGCTCACCTACGTACATAAACCAAAGTCTGAGAATGTGAGAACTCTTTAGAAGATTTCCTAACTCGTAGCAAAAATGATGATTATGAGGCAACATTAAATTAAGCATTATTATCATCAGTCAGCCTCTTCCTAGGACTTCCTTTGTAGATTTGAAAAATTCACTTTTAATTGCCATCTCACTGTGTTATGTTCTCTCATCTACGAGTCAACTACGACAATATTCATTAAAAATTAAAACATGAAATTTAAATCAATCTAACATGACATAAAGTGATACCAACATTCCACATATGTTCATTAGCGATTTGCCAACAACTGAGAAAGTCATTTAATGAAACTTACTAAGAGTTTACTCCTACACTCTTACTGCAATTACAATAAAGTTTATGATGAGATGTTCTCTGTGTTTTTATATTTCAATTCATTACATATATGATGAGATATTTTGCTAATGTAGCTTCCGGGGCTCATTAAAATTCAACTATTAAGGAGTGAAGCACAACATACCAAAGTTTACTACAAGTCTATTAAACTCTATGAAACTGAGACTGCAAACTAGAAATTAGATGAAGCAACTATACAACAGAGAATAACATCTGTCACTATCAAATAAAATGACAACATGACACCATTCTTTCATTTGTCTCTTCTCCTCTTTCTAATGTTGGCTCCTGCTAGTCATAGTAATTTATTTTACAATTTTATGCAACTTTAATGGTGATGCATGTTGGCAAAAACTAGATACAATATAGCACTCTTATAAATCACTAGCAAAATGCACAAGAAAAAACTAATATTTGTTTTTTTAACTGAATTTTGCTTATAACCATGTTGCTTATAGACGTCCTTCACTGTATCTCAAGTCATTAAATTTTTCTAGTTTCTTTCCAACTTTTGATATTCGAATCTATCGTCTCAGTTTTCATGCAATTCTGTACTCTATTACCAACTAACTGTACGGCTTTTCATGATAATAAAATAATTGCTGTATAAGTGTATGTAATAATAGAGGGAAAAACTTACTAGTAGAATGCTCCTTGTCCAAATTGGTCGTCGTCTTTTTCCACTCCTCCAGTCTTTCTTGCAAAGGCAATATGAGACAATCCATTATTGCACTGTAATTTAAGAAAATAAAAAAAATTATTATAGTGTTATCGTTATGCTACGCTCATTTACATAAACATAACAAGCATTAGTCCTTATGTGATGTCATTTGTGAACAATATGAGTACAGTAAAGTAAATAAGAAATAATATATCTACAGAGCAGTTATATTGCAGAACATTAGACTTCCATAGTAGGAAGATTACATTATTACCTAATCGCATTTATAGTAGCTGGTGAGCGCAAAAACAGTTTCGCTTACTAATATGAAATAATTTCTCATCAGATTATAACTGCTGTATATATGTCTTTTTCTATACATATTGCATCATGCTTTTGCTGTCACTAGGTACAAAGTACGGCTAGAGTGATAAAATAAAAGTGAGATACTAATACAAGATTTGTGTAGTAATTGTGTGTGGATTTACTCTATAGTAATAGTATAGGTAGTGTCATGTCATGTCATCTTACAAACCTGAAATTACTGTTATACTTTATTTTATTATTGCCGTTCTCAACAGACTTTACTAAGGTTCTTGAAATTGAACTCCTTGCTACACTTTTGCTCTCAGCATGATACAAAGTTGGCAACTCAAGTTTTCTTTGGCGATTGGCGATAAATGCATGCTAGTAACGAATTATGAGAGAACAACATAGTAATTTTATAAATTCTTTACAAAACGAAAAAAACTTAAAACAAAATAGTATTAAAGTCTTAAAGTGTTTTATATGATATGCACTTTGCTTCTTGTAATAATAATATATGTAGTTCATATATTAAGCAAAAGCCGGATTATAAATCTAAGGGAAAGAAATAATAATTATGGGAAGTGAAGCAAAAAGTTGCAGAGGTATTCAAATTATGTAGAAGAAGAGCTCTCTGCTCTCATTTGTAAAGAGTTAGTCTTTCAGTTTACTTTGAGTCCAGGAAGATGAGAGAGATATTGCTGCAAGCTACATATATATGCTAGTGAAAAGAGATTTTTAGACTCTCTCATTCATATTCATTGAAAAATTGAAGCTCCAGTATTAATAAAGGTGAACATAAATCTTTCTAATGCTACACTTTTGCTTCATCTCTCTCTCTGACTTTTTAATATAGCAAAAGACATTGAAATGAATAGAGTAATGATAGACGATGTGAGCTCTTTCAGCTGAAACTTGAGCTCAATATTTAGAGATTAAAATGTTGCTCAATATTACAAAATTCTGTATAGGTAATCTAAGCTTGAAGTGCGCTTCTATATACTCCACAACAGCATCATTTTCAACATTCCATTGTTGCATTTGTTAGCCTCAGACAAAATAACAACAAAAGATGTTTTTTCTCTTCTTTTTGCTCTCTTCCGTGCAATCAGCTCATTTAACCTTGTCATTCTTTTTTAGAGTACAAGAGAGAAGAAAAAAATGTAGCAAATTGCAATGTACATCAGTCACAGTCACTCTGTTCTCCATTCAAAATCTTGCAATTCAGCATGCTCTAAGCAATATAGAGGAAAACATCACTCAACTAAACCAAATAAATTCTCCTTTTACAACTAGTGAAGCGTAGAGTTGACATTCATTGAGAATTTAGAGCAAAAATCCTCAAGTAATTTTCAGAAATACTCAAATGTTTTTAATCACTCAATGACTCTCGAGACAAATGTTATGAGCTAGATTTCAAAATATGGTGAAATAGAACATGTCATGATATCACAACTCTTGAAATCCAACATCATTTCAGAAAAACCATATAATAGCTCTTCAGTTCACATATAAGCACTTGACATTCTAGACATCATTCAGCATTTTTTTTAGAAAAATGTGGCTTTGTTGCTGTTGAAATATGAGTTCATATTGTATTCTTCTGCTTACTACAAAAAAGTTTTTTCAGAGGAGGAAAAATCTACCAAAAACTTGACCTGCATGCCAACTCAAGCCGTCAACAACTTTATATATCTACTATGAAAAGAAATCTGACCGACAATTTAATTCATTTTTGATGTGCTATAAAAAAAACTCTAAACCTCACAACAATGTCAGCACACGAGAGTAAACATGGCCCGTATCAACACGACAATCAAATCAAATCAAGCTTTTGCTTTCATTTTCCAGTGTCTCATTTCAAAAAAGCTAAACATAATATATACACAGCATGCATCCTTCCGGTCTTTTCTAATGATTTTGTCCTGTCAGCTGCTTTTGTGGTATTATGTAAAACCCTTTTGAAAATCTCTTTGAAAAATTTTCAATTTTGTATAAGCATCACTATACTGGAGCTACATATAATTACACATGCAAGTATTAAGCATGTTACATGTGTATATATAACATTGAAAAGGAAAAAGCTAATAGCTACTTCTCTAACAACTCTTTAAATATTTAAGCTACCTTTTTGAACAGTGAATTGAACAAAACACTTCAAGTCTGCAAAAGATAGAGGTTCTTATATTATGCAACCATTAGGCATTATGCTCACACCAACAGTACATTTTATATATATAACTTTCCTAAGCTCTAATATATAAACTCTCTCTCCTGTTGTTGCAACCATTTATTTACTACAATAGATAACACTCAACAGTCCTGAGAACAAAATTAGGTTTCATTATTCTCTTCAGTTGCAACCAACACTATATAAGTACTTTAAGCTTTAGAGATGCATTATGCATTACTTTTCTCATCCTCTATATTTCTCTTCATATATAAATATTCTCTACAAATGTATATGATGATGCACTGATGTACGGCCGAATGGAACAAATGAGCTTAAACAAGTTAAATTCACTTCCGGTCGATGTTTCTATTTCTGCTTTATAGAGAGAGAGTCAAAAGTTACAAAACTATAATAATAGTTAAAGCCAAGGGAGAACTCTCCATCAAAAATAATCAACTGAACACCAAACTAGTATATATAACTCTGTACTGAAATAGATAACAACTTTGCTCTCTGAAAAGTCGTGTCGAAGGTTAGGTTTTCGTTGTTTCTAATGAATACCGACATAGACATTTAGAATACTAAGTGGAAGAGATGAGAATTTCAACCCCAAGTTAGTTTTCTTCGAACTCTCTGGCGCATCTTTACTATCTAGTTCTAAGTCTTCTAAGTAAAACTACCAAAAAGCTACTATCTCTCTAAGACCTTATGCAATAATAATAATGAAGAGACGATCCATTGGGTTTTATATGGCACATCACTTGTATTTATTTTCTTCTCTCTCCCTTTTATCTTTTAGAAACAAATAGAAAGAGAAAGATACAAAAGTTTGTTTCTTCTGTGACAAGAATCAAAAGCTGGAGAGTATTAAAGTTGAACAAGGTAATAAAAGGTGTTGGAGAAATAAGAAATATTACCAAAGGGAAAGCAACAGAAGCTAACAACAATACGAAAGCTGTAAAATGTAATAATACCACACAAGAAATACAAAATACATTCCATATTTCCAGACCACAAAGCTTGGCCAAAATGACAACGCAAATAAATTATTTTCTCATTTCTTCCTCTGTCTTATGCTATGCATGAAAAGGAAGAGAAGAGTTCATCCAATGGATTTTAGAACTTTCTTTCTCTGCTTATGAGTTGCACCATTTGTGACTCCTGATGGAAATTCCACTCGAATTTCTCTCTAATGCTTTTAGAAGAGAGACTTCTAGAGAAAAGGAAGTTAGTCAAGTCTTTTTCTTTGAAACTCAACTACCATTTTGCATGAAGAGCCTTTCGTTGTAGTTTCTTTTTTCCTAAATAGGTTCTATATAACTTCTACATATATAAAGCTCGTATATTTTAGATGAGGCGTGTTTGGTTCGTGTGTGAAAACCTAGAATCCTAATTTATTGCAACTGTGGATTACATCAGTGATATTAAATTGGCACGTATTATTATTGCATATACATGCGTTTATGCTAGCAAGGGAATGATGCAGCATTGTAAACGCTGACTTGGACTCTAAACTCTATGTACTAAAATTAGTCGTATCAAAATCGGCGTTTGTGATACTATATCATTTCTTTGTAAGCTGCAATAAAAAAGTGTATGTTATGTTCAAAAGCGCAATGGATTGGGTCAATGATCCTAAGTAAATAAATTATGCACGAGACATATATTAAGCTCTACAGAAATGTGCAAAGAACCAAATTGTCATAAAGAATCCAATGCCATGGAATAATATTTATAGTAGTAGTAAAGTGTTTTTATTTATAACTCTTTAAGGTATCCACCCATAGAGCACATTTTTAAATCATCATTACATAATTAGTAGAGTTCGGTATTAATAATTACAATAATAATCTTAAGAAATATAATTTTGTCTCTCTTGTAGGCATTCACACACATAATTAGATAATTTTATAATTTGATTTTTATCATTCCAATTTATTTGAAGCCAGAAATTATTCTTGTTGGTCACTTGATTCACTATATCGAAGGCATAATCACTCAAATATTTTGTTCTTTGGATTTCATACATTTTACATACAAACAGAAAATGATAAATGTCTTCGTCATCATTAAACTCAAACACATTCTCACATATGCTACACTTCTCATTTATTTCAAGAGACTGG
>VCNE01013084.1:0-11073 GCA_009869805.1 Oncopodura yosiiana
CTCTTCTTATTTCAACTGCAACGTGGCAGTAGACGAGTTGTGCAGCTGGCCTTTTCTCAATGGTACTGTTTTCGTCTTATTGCAACTAACCGTGCTATAAACAATTTACATTAAAGATGTATTGAGGAAGAGAAATTAAATATAAATAAGCTTCTTCAATATTTGAGTACAGCAGAAAGGATAAGAAAGTTTGCAATGTACGATATATTTTGATTGTTGAAACCAGTAATAAATATGAAAATACTTGTAATCAATTTAATTTTCCAGTTGTCATTTGTTCACAGCAGCAGTCAGACGTATCAGTTTGCTTTGCTAATTCGGATTTAGCGTTCTAGTTTTATAGAAGTTTAGTTTTAAAATTGTTACTACTTTTTTGTTTATCTGACTTGTTTACTTCTTCTATATTGAGTTATTCAGTTGAAATTTTACGCTTAGTTTTGTTTCTATTAAGCAAGAATAATGCCTAAAAAAATTAGTGCCTTGCCTGGGAATCAACGTACCCTTGGTTTAACTGAAAAGGATAAAGAAGCTAATGCTGAAAAAGAAGATTGGGCAAGAAGAAGAAAAAAAGCTAAATTAGATGCTGACAAGAACGAAATTCGTCGTCTTAGTGGTGGGCCTAATATTCCAAGTGGTCAAATAGAAAATTCAATTGTTGTGGTTTCAAATGTTGATGCAGTTGTTAAAAGTCAAGTCTTGGACAATCCGCTTCTGGGAAAATCTCCAACAGATAAGTTACAGCCATCCAATTCAAGCTCATTGCCAACTATTTGTACTTCAGGTCGTGTAGTTAATCCTTTTGCCAAGAATCGAAATTCAGATGTAAATGATAGTTATCGTCTTGATGCAAGTTTGAACAACAACGTTTCAACCTCTACTGGAAAATTTGGTTAGTGCTACTAAAATATTGCTTAAAAATATAGTTATTAAATCAGTCCATTTAATTTGATTTTCAGCGTTTAAATTCAAAAATGAAAATGGCATAACTGAACCAATTAAATTCCATTTGTTGTATGATGTTGCAAATGTGGATGATAAAATTAAGTTTGCATCCTTCAAAGCCATTATTGAGGTTAGTATTTTATAGATAAAGCATTTTATATCAATTAGTAAATCGGTTTTTCATTCAAATAGGAATTTAAAGGCATCTTGATTAGTGAAGACTACTCACCTACTTTAACCAATTGTGTTGTATTTAACATTGGTAATTATGATTGGGAAGCGTTTTTCAAATCTCATCATATCCAGGTCTTTAGTGCTGATTGGATTTCTGCAAGTTACAAGGCAAGAGAATTGTTGGAACTAACTCAATACGCGTAAGCTTTTTAATTAATTATGTTATGAATTATACATGTCAATTCTACTGATTATTTATCCTTAACAATTAATCTATTGTAATTTGTGTCATGTAGGAGTTTTCCGGTTCTTTGTCCAAACCAAACTTATTACGTTGATTATGGATTTTTCTGGGAAACAATATGGGAAACGTTAAAAACCAATCACATTAATAAATCTGTTTGTACAGGAGGAAATTGTTTGATTAGATTTGTCAAGTTGCCCGGTGAAGCTGCAAGTCCAGAGAAAATTAAGCAAAATGTCGGTACTACAGGTAATTATTTGTTTAAGTTAGTTCCTGTCTTTAAATTAAGTATTAACGCTTGTTTTGTAATAGAAATGGATGTTCAAGCTACTATTGACATGAAAGATTCAGAAGTTCAAGCCGTAGTCGATACTAAAGGTTAGGCTATTATTATTATAACACTATTCTACTGAAATCTAGTAGCTTTCTTTTTATTCCTAGTAGATGTTGCATCACAAACAGACTCTATGGTCGAAATTCCATTAATTCCAGCTCAAGCCAGTTCAACTCAATCATTTGCAGCCGGTAAGGTATTTTATGTCTGGCTTTACAATTTGAAGTTAACATTTTTGTACTTTTACTTTTGTAATTCTTTTAGAAATTGACGAAGAGATCAATTTAAATGCCAAAGATGATGTAAATACTGACCGTCCAGTTTTATCTGATGCTGACATGCTAGAAAAGTCCAACAGAAGAAGAAAAAAGATTTTTAATTTATCTGACAAAATATATACTGTGGCTTGGCATTTTTCTGAAATATGGAATATAAATCATCAATATTATTCTGCTGAAACCTTGAGTTATATTGCTGATAAGATGGAGGTTAGAATTTAATACAAGTTCTTAGTCTTCCAATGCTAATAATTTATTTGATTTTGTATCTAGGAAAATGGTGTAAAACCCTCAAATAGCAATGTGAGAAACGCTATCAATTTGATAAAATTAAATCCAAATTTGTATATTGAACAACTTGGAACTGCCTTATATAATAATATATGTAATCCTGAATAAATTGCAATAATATTTTTCTACCCAATAATGATTATCTTCCAGATTGATAAATAAATAAAAATATTGTTTATGTATAATAGTAATATGTATTTCTACTTTATTTAATCTTTACTCAAAAAGTTAATAATGATATTTTTGTTGCGTTGTTGCATATAATTGTATAAATAAAAGGTTTTTAATGCATTTATTTTCTTTCCTACATTCATTCATTGTTAAAATACTTGGTCAGTTATTCACACGCTTCTGCTGCTTCTCTGTTTCTAATTTTAGTTTCTTAGTGTTTTCGTTTTTACTTTGGCAACTCGTAACTTAAAAGAGTTTAGCCATGTCAGTGTCAAAAGTAGCTTCTTATAGTTTTTCAAAAACCAATCCATGTAAGCAATCATCTTTATCATCAACGTCTAAAGTCAAATACAAGCCATTTAGAATCAGCCACTTGAAATATTTGGCCTCAAATGGTGATTTATGTGTCTATACTTTGGGAGTCCTTCATATATTTCCTGGCACAAGAAGTTTTAACATGAGGCTTCGCGAAACGGACTCGGGTCCTGTAATGGGAAAAATATTCCATGCAAAAACCATCAATAGCAAAAAATTGAATGAAGGTCTGGTGATTTTTGAAATGGAAGGTTATTGTAATTCTAAATGCTTCTTAACTCTTGCTGAAAATGAAAGAGCTCAAGAATTTTATGAGTCAATGGAAGGTCGTCATCTTGAAGAAAATAATTCTGTCGTTTCCAATTCTGTGGCTTCTATTTTTCCTGAAAAGGATGCAACTCAGAAACAGAAGGTTAGAATTTATTTATTCACATATCTTATTGATTGTTTATTTTTGTTTCTATTTAACTCGTTGATTTTAACATTACAGAATTTATTGCCAATTGCCAATAAACCACAAAAGTTATCTAAACTTTCAATGGTCTGTCCAACTTGCAAATACAGTGGAAGATTTTATAAAATTTCATCAGTTATTTATCAATGTACGAGGTGTATGAACAATGAACACATCTAACATACTAATTCTTTACATTGTATTGTTTAATAAAATATAGGAATTCACATGTCTAATTAGTTAGTGCAGATTTCAGTTATTGTACTGTAGAAGCTATCTGATTTAATTAATATAGTTGCTCTATTAAAATAAATTAAATTAATTACTGTAACATACTTAAAACTTGTGCTAACCAACTGTGAGTTGTTGTTATCTTTATTCAATGCATTCATATTATAGGAAAATTCAATTGATTCTTGGCCATTCTTAATAAAGTTACGTTACGCGTAACCAAATTCAATTGATGCTGAGCCTCACTAAATGAAGTTACGTTACGCGTAACTAAATTTAAATG
The DNA here is from genome assembly GCA_009869805.1 of Oncopodura yosiiana. Classification (NCBI taxonomy): domain Eukaryota; kingdom Metazoa; phylum Arthropoda; class Collembola; order Entomobryomorpha; family Oncopoduridae; genus Oncopodura; species Oncopodura yosiiana. The sequence continues at coordinate 3,718 of VCNE01013084.1, forward strand.
ATGCTGAGTCTCACTCAATAAAGTTACGTTACGCGTAACTAAATTAAATTGGAGCTAAGCCTCACTGAATAAAGTTACGTTACGCGTAACCAAATTCAATTCATGCTGAGTCTTACTAAATAAAGTTACGTTACGCGTAACTAAATTCAATTGATGCTGAGCCTCACTAAATAAAGTTACGTTACGTGTAGCCAAATTGAATTGATGCTGAGCTCACTGAATAAAGTTACGTTACGCGTAATTAAATTAAATTGGTGCTGAACCACACTAAATAAAATTACTTTAGAAGTATTCAAATTGAATTGATGCTGAGACTTTTTAAATTAAGTTACGTTACGCGTAACCAAATTGAATTGATGCTGAGTCTCACTGAATAAAGTTACGTTACGCGTAATCAAATTGAATTGGTGTTGAGCCTTACGTAATAAAGTTACGTTACGTGTAGCCAAATTGAATTAATGCTGAGCCTTACTAAATAAAGTTACGTTACGCGTAACCAAATTGAATTGGTGCTGAGCCTTACGTAATAAAGTTACGTTACGTGTAGCCAAATTGAATTAATGCTGAGCCTTACTAAATAAAGTTACGTTACGTGTAGCCAAATTGAATTGATGCTGAGCCTTTATTAACTACAAGAGATCATTTATTGTTGAATTTAGATCAATATATATATGCGTGATATAATATATCACGCATTTCTTTAATGTGAATAAATTTAAGCGATAAATTATTAAAAGTACCGAATTGGATTTCTCCGATTGATAGTTAATAAAAACATGATACATGATAAGACTATTTAAATATGTTATTCATTGGCTGGTATTATATGCTAAGACTTAAGTTATTCTACTTGTTGCTTTCATGAAAGTCTGACGTGTTTTCATTTCGTCCAGAACTCTACTTTAGTGATTTAGTTAAATAGAATTTTAGTTTTTTAACTTTTGTATTTCCACTTTTACAAGTTTCAAATGGCAGATTTTGTAAGTTTTATTAGCTCACTCTCTATATTTATTATTGTGTACCTGGTTTTCAACTAATTTAATTCAAATAGATCATGGATCTTGTTTCATCTTCTTCTTCATCTTCTGTTGCTGCTGTTGGTGGTGGTGATCCTATTGATGCTGAAGTTGATAAAGAAATTCAAGTTGTTGAAGAGTTAATTGATAAAGAAGATGATACTTTGGAAAATGAAATTGAAGATGCACAAGCCTTTGTCAAGTATATCCCTGGAAAATGTAAGCGGTATTCATAGTTGATAAGATCGACCTTTTAAAAATATGTATTAACAAATAATGTACTTGGTCACTTTTCTTTATTGTTATCATTAGTGTCAGTTCAATGCCCTAATCATCCAACTCTACTTATGGAGGCATCTACTTTGGCTGGTGTAAAATCTCCTCCTATTACTTATCAAAGCCATCTTCGTCCAACAATTATTCAACGATTATCTGATGCACAAATGGAGGCAACCCTGTTAGCAGCTCAAAAATTTGAAACTTTTTCAAATGGTGTTAGATCTGGCTTCTTTCTTGGAGATGCTGCTGGTGTTGGAAAAAGCAGAGTTATCGTTGCCTCAATTTTTAATCATATAATGGAAAAAATGAATAATAATCAGAATGGAAAAGCAGTTTGGTGCTCAGCTTCATTAAATTTATTCAAAGATGCTATTCGGGATTTTGAAGATCTTAAATTAATGAAATGGCGTCAATTCTTTTGCAAGCTAAGTGATTTGGATGTTTTAGGAGACTCAGCTCAAGTGGTATTTACAACATACTCTTACCTTATTGAAAAGAAGCAATATGCCAAGTTGACTAAATGGATGGGATCAGATTTTGATGGCCTAGTAAGTCAGCATTATTTGAATTAATTTTAATTTGTGATACTCCTTTTCTAATAACAATTATTATTGTTGTTATTCTTTAGATTGTTTTTGATGAATGTCACAAAGCAAAGGATCCTAATAGTGACACCTCTAAAGCTGTTATTGATTTGCAAGAATTGTTTCCATTGGCCAAAATTTTGTACTCTTCTGCTACTGGTGCTGTGAAAGCAAACAACATGAATTACATGACTCGTTTGGGATTATTTGGAAAAAAACACCCACAGTTTCCATCATTTGATATATTTAAAGATGTTGTAAAAGACAGAGGAATAATTGGATTAGAGACTCTGGCAATGGAATTAAAACTAAAAGGATCTTATATCTCTCGCCATCTATCCTTCAATAAAGCTACATTTGAAATCAAACAAGTTCAACTTTCTCCAGATCAAATATCTCTGTATGATTTCTGTTGTACTCAACTATTTCAACCTTTGATAACAGAAATGTTTGAAACACAAGCCTTATATATTAATTCATGTGATCGTGGCTTTGGAATTGCTCTTGCTAATTTATTCGCCACTCAATTAAAATTTTTTCAGCAATTGCTCTTGGCATTTAAAGTTCCAACTGTTGTAGAAATAGCAAGGTAATTTTATTTAATTGTATAATTATTTTTATTGTTCCAAAATCTTTTACTTATTTTTTTATATATACGCTTATTATAATTATTTACAGATCTAGAGTTGAGGCTGGTCAATCTGTTATTATTCAACTACAGTCAACTGGGGAAGCTTATTTATGTGGTCAAGAAGGTCAAAAGTTTGAAAATTATCCATCTGCTGTTCAGGCTTCTTTATTGAATTACATAGAAAATAATATGGATTATTATCCAGAAAGTGGACTTGAAGTTTTAAATTTGTTAAAATCAACTCAGTTTCCAGTTAATGCTTTGGATGAAATTATTGATCAACTTGGTTCAGGAGATAATGTAGCAGAGGTAATTTATTTAATTACTTGGAAATAATTCTTTGTTTTTATTATTGTTGCGTTTTTGATCAATAGTTGACTGGAAGAACTTATAGATTAGAGCGTAATGAAGCTGGAGATTTGGTAATTACAAAAAGAATGAATGTAGTTGACAAGAAATCTACAATTGTTCGTGAAGCTGAGGCATTCCAAGATGGGAAAAAGAAATTTGCTGTAATTAGTGAAGTTAGCTCAGTAGGAATTTCACTTCATAGTGATGAACGAGCTCAAAATAAATCAAGACGAACTCATCTTGTAGTTGACTTAGGATGGCAAGCTGAAACTGTTATTCAAGGTAATAATAATTGCCATATATTTTGTAATTTAATTAACGAGTAACTTTTTAAATCTTGTGTCTAATTTATAATTTGTAGGTGCCGGTCGTTCTCACCGTGCTAATCAAGCAAATCAACCAGAATATATTATGATTTTTACATCAATCCCAGCTGAAACTCGCTTTGCTAACACTGTAGCTAGAAGAATGGATAGTTTAGGTTTGTTTTAAGCTTAATGCACTAACAATTGAAATAAAAGTTTAATTTAAATTTAAATTGAAAATAGGAGCAATTACTCAAGGTGATAGATTTGCAGCTGGAATCTTTGATTTTGAAACTTACCACTTTGAAAAAGACATTGCTCTAAAATCTTTTGGCATTTTTATGAAATTAATGAGAGGCAGCCGTCAGACTTTCTCTGTTAAAAAGTTTGATCTCCAAAAAATGAGAGAAAATCTTGTAAAAGTCATTACTTTTAGCGAAGACAAGAAGCCTACCTTTGACCAATTTTTGAATCGTCTACTTGTTATTCCACTTGATATTCAACAATTGATTTTTAACTGCTTTTACAATATTTATGAGCGTGAAGTGCATCGAGCTGTAACATCCCATGAAGTTGCATTAGGAGCTAAAGGTATTTTACCTCACTTAATTTAATTATTTCTTTATTTAGCTAATTATTATTATTATTATTATTATTATTATTTAGATGTAGGAAAAACAGCCATTTCTACTGAATTGGAAAAAGATTTTCCTAATATTGGCCAATTTCAATTGATTTCAATGAAGACATCAAATGGAATTGTATGGGAACAGGCTGTTCAAAAATATCGTGATTCTACTATTGGCTATTCAAAAACTGCTCCTCCTCCACCTTTTACTGGATTCTTAGTATTGAAGTCTCAACCATTCAGAGTTTTTTTAAGTATTGTAGGTGAAACTCCAGCTCATCGAATTTTATTCACTCCAAATGAAGGTCAGGCTTCAAAAGAATATTTTCTTTGCAATATTAAACGTACTCATGATGAGTTGGAAGAAGAAAGCTATGCTAAAATGTTGTGGCAAAGAAGATTTGAGTGGTCTTATTCCCATTGCACTCATCAACTTCAGTAAGATAGCTTTTATAACTTTTAATTTAATTATTGATTTATTTTAAAACTTGTGTTATCCTTGTTTTATGTTATAACAGATACTTAAACAAAGAAAAATATTGGACTGGAGAAAATACATTGCAAGCCAAAGTAGTTTTAAAGAAAGCTGAATGCCGTGATACAGTCAGATTTGGAAAATGCAATGCCGGTAAAAGAATTCAAGAATCTTTTGCTCTTTTAGGACCAATCTGGACCATTTTTGAAAATATTGAAGAAATTTTCAAATCAGTTGGAGCAAGTATCCGGCTTATTCGGGGTCATGATATCAATGCAGGTCGTGTCTGTGGAATTTATATTCCTGAAAATATTTTACCTTCAATTAAATCATTATTGGAGAAGGATAATATTGAATCAAAAAGAATTAATGCAATTGATGTTAGTGATGATGACGAAGATGATGCTCCATGTAAAAAACCTAGAGTAGATTGGTTAGATGGTTTCCCAAGTGACTCTGAAGAATTCCCTACTGGAAATTAATTTGATTTAAAAAAATGATTGTACTCCATATTAATATTGAATAAATAATACAGTTATAATCTTTGGAATAATGTACTAAATATATTACTGCTGTTTTTCTTTGAATTTATTCTCATAATAATTACATTTAGAAAGCCAATATACATCGCAATTATTGTTGTATACTAGTTGCACTAGCAGTTTAGACTTTTTTACTTAACTCTTTGAAGTTAGGCGTCACGTAAACAAATTATGTCTTTGCTGAGCCTCTCTGAATTAAGTTACGTTACGCGTAATCAAATTGAATTGAATCTGAGCCTTACTAAATAAAATTACGTTACGCGTAACCAAATTGAATTAAAGCTGAGCCTTACTAAATAAAGTTACGTTACGCGTAACCAAATTCAATTGATGCTGAGCCTTACTAAATAAAGTTACGTTACGCGTAACCAAATTCAATTGATGCTGAGCCTCGCTGAAAAAAGTTACGTTACGCGTAACTAAATTCAAATGATGCTGAGCCTCACTGAATAAAGTTACGTTACGCGTAACTAAATTTAATTGATGCTAAGCCTTACTGAATAAAGTTACGTTACGCGTAATTAAATTCAATTGATGCTGAGGTATTTTAAATTAAGTTACGTTACGCGTAACCAAATTAAATTGGTGCAGAGCCTCACTGAATAAAGTTACGTTACGCGTAACCAAATTGAACTGATGCTGAGCCTCACTGAATAAAGTTACGTTACGCGTATCCAAATTCAATTCATGCTGAGCCTCACTGAATAAAGTTACGTTACGCGTATCCAAATTGAATTAATGCTGAGGCTTTTTAATATAAGTTACGTTACGCGTAAGCAAATTGGTTTGATGCTGAGGCTTTTTAAATTAAGTTACGTTACGCGTAAGCAAATTAATTTGGTGCTGAGCCTTTTTACTAAAGTTACGAGTAACGTAATTAAATTCAAATTATTGTTGGGCATTTTTAAATAAAGTTACGGATGGCATAATGAACATCACATTGATGCTGGGCCTTTTTAAATTAATCTACACATAGCGTAAGCAAATTCACATTGGTGCTGGGTCTTTTTCAAAAAAAATTTGCTAGGCTAATAATAAAACTTATTTTGCGCAATTTTGACCAAGTATTAAAAACTAAATGAAATCATCACGGAAGATCTGCGCAATCATTAGTAATTTTAAGGTGATAGAATATACGATTAAATTATAGTGAACTAAATAAGTCAATTTCTGCAAGTTAATATTATGGATAATAAAGATTTACTTATAATATAGGTTTAGCTATCTAATAGCTCATTCCTAATCAGAGTGTCGTGAAAATCAAACGTGTACTTTTTCTTCTGTCGTTTCACATTAGTTTTTTAGTGATTTCTAGATTTAGAGTTTATTTTATTACGTTGTAGTAATTTAAAAAATCTTTTGTGAATCATCTTATATTTTTACGACCAATATTGCATCTCCTCCAGCTTTTACTTTAGTGATTTAGTTTTTTCTTGACCTATTTTTGAATTTTTCCTTTTTAGTGATTGTCTCTAGCATTGTAAATTGATTCTTTATTTTCACATTTCATTTGGTTATTTTACTTATACATCTTTTTATGTTTGCTGTATAGAAAAATGTCTATGTCTACTCTACGTCTTTGGGATTTTATCAAGGATTTTCAAGATAATCATAGTATTTCTGCAAAGGCTGTTGGAATCCCTTCAATTTTAGTTGCTCAGTGGATGGTTGAGTTTTTACTAACAGAAGATGATCCGGTTGTTTGGACAAAAATGTGGAATTACAGTTTTAAGCCTGGGACATTGGAGGAATTCAAGTCGAGCAATAATTGGGATAAATTTCCATTAGGAAGAAAAATTCGTGAATACTTAAGTTCTCAGCCTGTTGATAATCTTTCAGCTGATCAAGCTGCCTTTTTGAATAGTGGTAAAAATTTAGCCAAGGAAGCTAAAGCTGTGTTTATCACAATGGCCAGTCATTTCTTCAGAATGCCTACTGCTGCTGCACACAAAATGAATATATTGATTCTCAAACTTTATGGTTAGTCAATTTAGTTTTACATGTAAAATAATATTGATTGTAGTTCTTATACTAATACTTACTTTTGGAAATAGAATCCATTTGTAAACGCCGTAAGTTTGATGAGAAAGAAACCAAATTGATTGCTGAAATGATTTCTCAAATTCTTGGTCTTATTCAAAAATTTCCGGAAGCTGAAACCTTTAGAAGACTAAAGCTGGCTTTACCAGAAAATTACCATGCAAAATATCCTGAATTTGTTGTCGACATTTCTGAAAATCCTTTTGCTCCATCTGTTGATGAATGCCCAGAAAGTATAGTTATGTCTGATGAAGAACGCTTGGCAATTCTCCAAAAAAAATTGGATGAAGACCAATTAAATGTTGACGAGCTTAAATCTCAAGAAGATGAAATCAATTCTATCAGAAAAACTATAGAAGAAAAAATTAGGCAAGCAACTTCTGATAGAATCGAAAGTATTGAAATGGCTGAAGAAGCAAAATTTTTGCACGAAGCAATTGAGAATTATTTGGAAAACCATACTGTGAATGATTTAATTAATTTGTTGACTCAATCAAGTAAGTTT
>VCNE01013096.1:0-24604 GCA_009869805.1 Oncopodura yosiiana
ACACTCATTGGATAAGACGCATCCACCGATAAGCCGCTCTACTCGTTTTCATGATGCTAAAGCTTGTATAAGCCGCGTCGTATGAGACGGAGATTAGGGTATAAGACATATACATATAATTAAACAATGAGTTATTGCACTATCATTAATCATTACTAGGTGGTCATCTCATATGCAAACATCACGAAAACAAATTATCCTCAGGATATAACAAATTCTATTTATGCTAATTATATTCAAGTTTGAATGAAAATAATGATTCTTCTTGCACTTTTACAGGCATCTCATTTCAATTTCAATATTTTCTTATAACAGAAACAGTCCAGTAGTATCATAATAAACACAGCGTGTGTGACAAGTAATAAGTAACCAACTAACCTACCTTGAGACTTTGAGAGTGATTTAAATGATGTTCACAACAACATGCATAAGTATACATTGTATATCTTCCTTTACTGACTATAAGTTAACGAGTTTAATTTTCTATATGCAAAAATCAGTCAAGCCAAGATGTTCTCATAAGGTAAAAATGCCTTTAGCAAAAGAAGTTGCGTGTAAAAGAGTTATTATTACATCAGTCAAAGTGTATCATATTACATACACATGTGTAAGTAAAATATAACGACTTTACAGTTTTAATACTTGCAAGACCTTGCATCATCTCAATTCCTGTAACATATATTATATGTAGAACATATCAACATTGTTTAAACTCAAAAATAGAAAATGTTTGCCTCTTTCTTCTAAACTTTTGAAACTTTAGAAAACATTAATGTCAACTTGATAATACTTGTAATATCCAAGGTCTTTAAATATTCTTTTCCTTGGAATGCTTTCGCTTATGTGTAGTTAGTTCAAGTGTCTCTAAACTACAATTGTAAACATGTTGCAATAATTTAAAGTACACAATTAATATTAGTCAAGTACTCTGCAGCACTTGTCATTTTTCACTACACCACATGAGCATCATGATTATTGCCTATTGACAATTGTGTCATAATTTTTCTTACTAGTAATACTTTGCTTAAAGACAAATTGCTAAAGTGGCTCTACAAATCCTTTCTTGAATGGTACAAAAGTGTGAATGTGAGTCATGAATGGGTCATCATATAAAATAGAAATGCAAAATCGTGAAATAACTATGTACTTGTAACAAACTACGTTTCGAAATAACACTACAAATAAATCTTATATTACATGAAAAGATAAAAGATACTTGAGCATGAGTCTCAAAAGAAGAAGATGAAGTCAAGTTCGTCATCAAAGTAAAGGTCAGGTATCATGCAGAGAGTGAATTGTGATTTAATCTCTACTGTTTAATTTCGCATAATGATAATGCTAAATGGGACTTCCCTTGCTGATATTGCTACATAGTATATAAAGACACTTAATAATCTTTGCTGCTTCTGTCATTTCCCATAAGTCAAATAGTATAATTATCTCACCTAACATGACACAGTCAACCGCCTACACCATGTTATACTAGTCAAGGTTAGATTTTTTTGACATGTAGCTTGAAGCAAAGGTCACTAAATTTTACTACTTGTTGTTTTCGTAGTGGTGGTAGAAAACGGTAAAGCCTACTGAACAAGAAGAATATATATTATAGTATTTATCATGTCATCATCAAATCTCAGCCAAATCTTCTGCATTTAATAGAAGGAAAGTAAAAGTAAGAAATAAATTGAATTTGAAGAAGAAGGTTCCAAAATAAATTCTTCCTTATTGCAGATTGTAATAGAGATTTAAAAGTGAGTCGGCTTAAATAAAAAAAAATCCATTCTCATCATCTCTTTTAATATAGATGAAAAGGGAGGATCACATTGTCACTTTTGTAGTTTCTTCACTGTTGATCTTTTATATACTTTCGGCAATTGCTCTAAAAGGAGATACAAGACAGCCCACAATTTCACACATATATTAGATGCGTATATATTTATATATAATTTATTAGTGATAACTTCTGATAACCACGTATATATTGACCTCTTATGTACAGTACAACTAAAATAGATAGTAAACTAACGATTTGACTAATCAGCTAAATATATTACGGTAATAATAATCACTCAATAGTCAACCTTGGGGCGTTGACTCATTTTGTCCATTGCATTGTTAGTTGTCATCCTATGTAATACAAGTACTAGGATACATTTATCTTGTTCATTTGCTCAAAAGGATAAATTGTCCAAGAACAATACATGTGCGTATTTTTTGCCAATGGTGCCGAATGACATATAACTTCAAATGACACTGAGATGTTCACTCAAGTTAAACTAAAGGTGTGTCAATTATGTTACAGTTGACATTTTACAAGGAAGCTTCATCATAATCAAAAAATGCTCACGTCATCTTGTATATACATATATTTATCTTCCCTTATTTCTTATCTTTATTTGAGATTCAAAGAGAATAAAATATGTATTTTTGTAAATTTTCTATGCTTGTCTATCTTCTAATTAATAGTTTTACATACTAAATACATCCTTATTCCTTTTCTTAAAGCATAAAATCAGCCAAGCGTAAAACAATAAATAGCATAATATGCTTCATCTTTTTAAAGTCTTTAAAGTAAAATTCTTAAATAATATAAAATTTTCTAATATTTAGTCAAATTAACTGTTCTTTTCGTGAGGTTAGTAAAGTGCAGTATTGATTTATGAGTTTGAACTAAATGAAAACTGTTTTCAGCAATTTCCTTCATGCGTGAGTCGTGCCAATGCCAAATCAATCAATTGCCTTACTCTGTTTTGAGATCTAATAAAATATACCAAACGTAGAATATCAATCATAAAAAAATCTTATAGTGAACATAATATTGAAGTTTATTACTATGAAAGATAAAGATAATATATTTTACAGTTTAGTGCAGATGTCAAATCACTCATCATGAATTGCTTCATAAAAATGAAAAGAATATCTCATCCATTTTATAATGATTCCTCATGTAAAAATTAGTAACATTCTGATACCGTAACGTTGCAAATTAGTATATAACATAAAGAGGAGAGAATATCTACAATTACAATTACTTTTGCTCGAGTTGTAATAATTTTATGCTCATATCATTAACAGACTCAAATTTCATGATTCACTGTCTCTCTCTTTCCTTTCATTTTCAACCTGTCATTTTTTTAAAGGTAATATATATCTACAAGTACAAAATGTGATATGCGTTCGACATTTCTTTCGTTACATTTAGAAATTCTTTTTTTATTGAATAGTTTAGTAATATAAGAATAATGGGTATATAAGATTATTAGAAGAGTCTCATTTCATATCAAACGACAGATGTGTCTAATTTCTAAATCTTATTAGTGCAATGTAATTTATAGCTATAAATGAAAGATTATAATGATGCAACGAGACATGTTTTCTCAACTCACATAAATGACGTGCAGCTAATAAGCATTTTGTGAGTGAAGTTTGTCTCAATTTCCTCAATACTGGAAAAATTCATCATTGATTTTTTGACAACTCAAGTGCATTCTAGTCAGGATTTTTCTCTTGAGACGTCGTTTTCTTGTGTGTCCACTTAAGAATTGATTTTTTATAATATAATAAGATTCTTTTTCAGCTCATCACACTTTTTTTTATACTGCATGTCTGCTAATAACATGTTGACTCTTATTGACTCTTCTGTTGTTGAAAAGTTGTTGAGAGAGAGAGATGAGATTTCAAGTATTATTTCACCTGTCTACCTATAGACTTTATAAGCCTTTTGTATATGTAATGTAGTAATTGGCTCCAGTATACATCTTTTTTATCTCTCTCACGACATGAATTACTGAATTACAATTTTACAATATAAGTTGTCGTCAAACGTTTTTTATTCTCTGATAATACCTTCAATTTTCTTCTCAATACTTGTTTATTGGCATTTGAAGGAAAAGATGTAACTGAATTTATTTATGTATAGCTAAATCTCAAATATTCTTTAACACTTATGCCCTTTTGACTCGTAAGTAATTTCCTGATTCATATTGTACACTTGTTGAAAATATCATCTTCTCAGAAATCTTATTAGCATAGATAAATAACTCTTTTGAATCAAGGTTTGTATCTACGTACATGCTATATTTCACACGATGTTAAGCTATAAATGCAAATTAGTATCATGCAATAATGTGAAAAGGAACTTATATTGTAATAATTCATTGTGTAATATATTCCATTTAATTTTTTCCAGAATTATTTTCTTTTATTACTACTTCCACTTAGCCGACTTTAGAATATAAGAAAAAATCATCATATACACTCTTACTCTCATTTGAATGAAGAAATGTCACACATAGTTGACATATATTGCATCAATTCTCTCTGTCTGTAAAAGGATTTTTTATTTTATTGCTCTGTATGACTTTATATACTATGACCAGTTCAAAGCTATTTTATTCTGTAATGTTCTACTGATGAGGGCAAAAGAGCACGAGTAAAAAAATGTGCTAAGAGTGAAACCTAGAACAATAAACCATCACTCTTGATGACTTATAAGGAAGGTAGGTATAGTAGTCATATATATAAGAAGTCAGTTAGAAAAAAAGTGTAATATGTACATCATCATATGTTGTGTGTGACATCATATATATGTAGTGTTGCAAATGTGTGCTAAACCATAATGAGCTACGTTTACTTCCTGTCGTACATATGAGCACTAAGCCATCAATGCAATTTTCTGAAGACGACCAAACTAGTACACAAAAACACAATACAAATTACAAATTACATTTTTTTCGTAGAAGTGTTTAAGTGTAAGTGAACATGATATCATTATATGAAAACCAAAATGAAATCGGAAAGAACCTATTTCATAAGATTCTCTCATCCTTGTGAGATGTTGTTCCGTTTCAAAAGCCACAATGGCGTGATATCCACTAATTTAAATTAGTTTTTACTCGCATTTACATATTCTATAGGAGATGAGTAAAAATGAGTCAGTGAGGTCACACAAGGAAAACAGTTTACTCATTATAGAAGCATGACTAAAGAGAACTACCTAAATAAACGTTATGAGAATGAGGAGGCTATATAATAGCATTTTATTGTAATTTTCTGCATAAACTGCATAAAAGCAGTAAGTAGCTTCCTCTCTCATTATAATATATTATTGTGCCCAAAACATCATGATTATGTAATGAGTAAGTCAAAAAGTCAAGTAGCAGTGGCTTCCTTTCATTTTCATTGATTATATGATGCTAAAGGTCTTGTGAATGTTCTTTATTTAACACCATTGTATATATTTGTGGCTACATGCCCAATGTTCATATTTACGAATCAAGAAGAGGACGACAACATATTTGATATGTAATTCTAAACGTAATTTTCAAGTAAATATTATTGCCTCCTCCTCATATTGCTTCATCTTTGACCCTGAGTAACCCTCCTACACTGATAGCAATAATTCATTAATCATCAAATAATACAGTAGCCTTATGTACAAGTTATACATATATCAATATTGTCATTAATTCATATAGGATTGGTGTCAATCACATGAAAAAGTGTCATTTTTAACTATTATCACACATATAGTCTTATAACTAATTTGCATGCAGCATCATCAACAACAGAGCTCATCAAATGAAAACGAAAGGAGTTTATATATTCTTCTTGATCAATTCCATTTTTGTAGTCATCAGAAAAAAAGATCTGTACAAAAAGGTGTTGCCTACAACTGTTATTGTGTCAATATTTCAATATCTTACGTACATATGTACTACATATTAGCAATTTAACATATTGGTATATATCAGAACCTTGTCCTTTTACTTTTTTTTATATTTGCTAAAATGGTTCGTGTGATACCAAATTGGGTGAATCCGCGCTTGAGAAATAGCTTGTTGTCAATATACACTTGTTGCCGTTACTCTTTGACTGCCTGCGTGTATCGACTTTGATGCAATTGCCAACAAGAATAACTAATACAAAAAAATCTATACTACAAATTCCAATCCACCTAGTCGTCCTTCTATTGCATACTAAATAGAAAAGCATAAAAATTTTTTTAAAGACAATAGTCTCACACAACAACGTGTCATATTTATGCATGAAACGTTTCTTCTCAAAGATTGTTGACTCAAAGTTTTGTCCCACGCGTAAATGTGTGTTCTACTGAAGTCCATTATATGGGACAATTTGAGCTCATTTAAAAATCCCAAATAAGGGACTCTTTGTCGTAATAAATTTTCTTATGAGAGATATGAATACGCATAAAATATGAGCTAGCTACATGGTAGACATCAGTGGTTAGTTGACTTGTCTTCACTTTGTAAACATCAACAGAAGAGCAATAAAGTGTAGAAAAAAAACTGGCTCATTGCCCATTTTAAAAATGCAAGTGTAGTATTATTAGGAGGCATTAAAACGTGTGTATAATAACGTGTAATTTGAAATGCAAAGTTGGTAAGTTGATATTTTGACCTGTTCGCCCGACACGTAACAAGAGCTCTCTACATCTCACAAAGAGATGAGAGATGAGGTAACAAACATAACTAAAAATGTATACGACAATTGCTAAATGTAAACAAGTTAACTACACAGGAGTCAACCTAAGAATAGAGTTTCTGGCCTTGAACGACAAAACAAGAAAAATACTTTCTAAATTAAATGTTTACCTTTAATAGATCCAGTGAGCTTTAAAAAGCAAGAAGCTTCAAGAGAAGAAGAAAAAGTTTAATGAGTTAATTAAGTTGATTTCTCATGAATATTAATTTTTAATTTAACAACTTTTGATTTGGAATTGGTAATCAATGATGAGACTACCATTTTATAAAACTATTGGCAAATTATCAGTGAACATACATATATCTACAAATTAATGTTTGTCAGTTGCATTTTTGTGTGTAGTTCACAGCTTGAAGCATATTATTATTTGCTAATCTCTCAAAAGACAAAATGCTCAGCATTTTTTGTTGTTGTTGTGATTACACAACATATATGTCAAATTAGATTGAGTACTAATTTGGTGCACTTAGTGAACTTAAGTACAAAAAATGAAGTAATGAGCCAAGTGTCAAGGTGCATTTTTCTAAAGGCATGCATTTTACTTGTCATGGGAAGATTATTACTAACTTTTTACTACAATAAAAAACATAGTGCAAGTAGGGCAAATTATTTTAGCTTGGCTTATATTATGATTTTTTGTTACTATTATGCAACAAACACAGGATCTATAGAATAATAATAAAATATGGGTGGCTGAATCGATGTTGTTGACTGATTGCAACTTTTATATATATGTATGTGTGAAGACAGGGTTCACGGCAAAAAAATATAAAACTAATCTAACAATCTGTATATTTGCTTGAAGGTGCTTGAATATAGTAAATTGATAAAAATCTATTATTATTGCTAATAGGGCAAGCTCAGATTTTAAGTGAGCTCAAGCTGTTGACTTTCTGACATACGTGACATGACACATATTTAACAATTTTATGCTGCGATATGCGAGGACAAATTCACAAATCCTTTTCATGTAACTATACTACATATATATATATAATACACTTTATAGAACAACAATAATAAAAAAAAACATCCACTTGCACTTAAGTGCAAAAGTTATTTCATTCTAGAGTAGCAGCAACCACCGCCTCTACTTTTATACATTCCTTTGCCTACTTATAATTCCTTGTTAACCTTCAACACTGTATTTACCTCTGTACCTATGTTAAAGTAATCAAATATCATCCACTAGCCTACATCACATCAGCAATTCAAGATTATTTGCAACTCTTTTTTAGCCACTCTTAGTCAATATGTAGTATAATGCCAATAAGAATAGCCCTGATATAATGACATAGTAGCAAAATAACATAGGTTATGACACAACATAATATGAGATAAATCCATATTATTAAGTTGGCAAAATAATAGTTAAGTCTTCTGAAATGAAATATTATGTACTAGTATGTAATATGAAGCCACCTTCTTAAATTTGCACTGAATCATTTTATTTACTTGATTTGATATATATGTATACTTTATCTTATGTATATAGAGTAAAAGTAATCATCTGTAATGATGACCATAATAAGTATCTATTATAATGAAATTTCTATACTCATACACATTATAAAAATTTAGAATATATTTGCAATGCAATATCTCCAGTATATCTTTATCATGTTATAAAAATTAGATTATATATACTTCTTGTTTGTAAAAAAAGTTGGCTTCGGTAAAAATCACTATTCAAAAAGCATCAAAATTACTATCATTCAACTTAATGTTATTGAGAAAACAAACGATTTCTTGCGCCTCTTAATAAATAAGAGGCTATATAGCCTACTTTAAAGAAATCAAAATATAATGTAATTTGAAGAGAGCATATTATGCAAATGAATCATTTTAGAAGCCATTGGCCTGTAAGATGTCTATGTCTCGTATTTAATAATATCAAAGCACGAATTTTGCTATGATTATCTAATAAAATATTTTCTATTCGTGTATTTAGAAAATATTTTTTAGAGAAAAGAAGTTCAACGATCATGTCAGCAACAGCTTCTGTGTACATAAAATAAAGACTTTATTATAAAGTATTGCCAAAAAATATGCTACTGTTGTAAATTTATACGGGCGTGCCTTATATCTGCATCTGCAACAATAAAGAAAGACGACAAACAAGAATATTATCATGCGTATGCCACAAATATTATTACATATCAATGTGTAGAAAGATAAAATTAGGCTGAAATGTTTTTATGTTTACAATTTCCACTCTTGTACTCAAATTATTTAGGTAAGGTAAATAAATATATATAAATATATGATGTTGTTGTGAACGTGTGAAACAAAAAAATGGTACAGAGAACGGAAATGATGTTAGTTTGCTAGTAGTATGTAAATTTAAATACTGAACAAAATGAACATTTTGTATCATAGAAAGATTGCAATTTGTAAATTGTAAAAGTGCAAGATACAAAACAGCGTACGTGCGTGTGCACGCAATATGCATAAAATAGATAACCAATTTCTGAATATGACATATAAAATGAACAACACAATAGATTTTTAACACATTCATTTTTGCTTTTGTTTTAACCTGCACAACAACTAACATTGTATAACAACTCCGCCTGTTCATTCAATACATCAATGGTACACTTCAAATTAATCTGATATGCAAATTCTAAACAGGAAATGCCTTGAGCCTTTACTATATGTGCATAATTTTGAATTTTTCTTCTCTTACATAACAAAATGATGATTTGATGTGATGCATCAGACAACACTAATATCTTAATTTGTGTTGTAGTACTCACTATATATTTTATATAATATGATTTTATTAAGGTGTGAAAACAGTTGAGATTGAAAAGTAAGATTAAAACATAAAGGGAGATGAAATGAGAGTGAAAATGTCAAAGGTGAACATAGACAACAATTTAATAATAATAGCCGAAAGGTAGTATAATTACATAGCATTATACCCTCTGAAATAGCAATTTAATTTTGAATTTAGATGTAAATTTCTTTTTAGAAGAAAGGAACTTGTAAACTGACAGAGCGAGACATAAATGTCTGTCATTTCCAAAAGGACTTTGTTGGGTCAGAATCATTTTTCATATTTGACATGTCATCTTCGTTAACAGTTATATGTAGTATATGTACAATGTTTGTTTCTATATTCTTTATGTTCTCATGTTTGCTAAATGATTACATTTGAAAAAAGGGAACTGCATAATAGTCCAATAGATAATTTAAACAAGGCAATCTCTAATCTTCTTCTCAATGCCCAATGTGCTCAACTCGTACTTCAAATCTTCAAAAACTCTTCATGACTCTCAAAGTTCCGCATGATAAAACTTTCTCTTTCATGCACTATGTTTTGCCTTCGCTCTTTTTGCAAAAGCAATTGCAATAAAGTAAAGCAAACCAATTGTAAATTCTAATATCTACATATATATATATATAACTACAACAGTCCGACACACTAACATAATATAACAATCTTAGAGAGAAAAAAAAGAAATAGATGATTGTGTAGTAATATTGTTTGAGGTTATTACTATTAACTATCTTCTATATAGTCCCATTACTCTTTTTTAGAGGTTGTATGAGTGACTTAATGCCTATGCAATATAATGAAAAAGAACAGGACAACAAATGAATTGTTATGCTCTTTTTTATATTATGCTGGTGGTTGTATATTTTGTTGTGGACGAGTCACTAGATCACTCTTCTCAAATAATCAAAGCTACATTTTTATTCCTTGTATGCTAATATATTTATATTGTTTCTCTTTACAGAGAGGAACTTACTGTCACAATATTTCACACGTTGGCATTTGGATACGTTGTGATTTTGATCAGTAGCTAAATTGTTACATATTGTTGCGGATTATATAAGAGCAAGAAAGATGAAGTCTACGTGTTGTGGTTTTATATACCTATAGTTTTGCTACTGTGTGTTGTAAACTTTAATCAAATTGTATTGGTTAGATATTTCACTTAATTATTAGCACTCTAACAGATATATATATATATGCGGGTGTAGTATACACTTTTACACAACTTTTGTTTCCTGATCAATCTAATGGTGACAAATAATTGCGGACATCAATTCTGAGAAGTAAAAGAATTCGTGTAGCAAAAGTCAATTACATTTTCCTTTGGCCTGCCTAAGCTATTAGCATTAGCCTCTTTTACATACACTTTTATTGCTTCATTCTACAGTGTTACTCATTTAGTTGATTTTTCCTTTTTCGTTTAAACAAGACATTTAGAGAAGGCTGGCTTGGCATGACATAATACTCTCATTGAAGAAACAGCTCAACTTCAAAAGCTATCATGAGCCTACAAAAAAGTTTTAATGTGACAAGAGATTTGACAGATCAGACAGAACTAGGTAGTAAAAGTTTAACACACGTCGCAATGCAAAAGTTAAAGGAAAGTGATAAAGTCTATTAGATTATTACTACACTGAACTGACTTGCCTCTCATGTCTCTTTAAGTCAGGAGCAAAAGAAAAGAAAAATTATATATAGGTGATTACCCATAATGGTAATGGTACGTTAATTAAAAGAGAGCCGTTATAATATAAACTCTTTCTCTGAACTCCCCTACTAACTTTATTCCCTTATAAGTCATTCCCATTGTTCTGATTCACTTCCCAATAATTCAATTCAATTCTTTTTATGTACTAAAGTATTAAGTAAGTGTCTTGACTGACGTTTAATGTGATGTAAGAATCTAAGAATAGAATTTTAAAAAATCTGAGTCCTTTCTCAACATTATTTACTACTTTAATACTCTTCTTTATAGCTTCCAGGTGTAGTACAGAGAAGAAGAAGAAAATGTAAGTCAAAAATGCGTGTAGAGCTAGTAACACGATTTTTTAGTACAGGTGAGACTATGTTATGTAATAATCCACGTAATTTTATTGTGGAAGGATTATAAAATATATAAAATGCACAAAAGCTTTTCGTTAGTTGTCTCCTTGTATAATAAGCCGACAAAGAAGAGTAATATAATAGAATTAAACTCTAGAAGAAGATGATGATGGTTGAAATACATTTAAATTGATGATGGCCTTATGAACAAGTACCAAAATAATACTACTACTCTGAATTGACTTCACAAAGCGGAAAACGAGGCATAGTAAACAAAAGCAGCAAATTTTCCTTACTGTTCCACTTTAAGTATATTCAATTATTCTTTTTGGATAAAATTCCATTGTTTTTTTGTATCATCATTGCATTGTTGTATACTCCTAATAGTAAAAGCATTTCTTTTGTAATCTTATTACTAAGTAAGTTCTAACGAAGGTTCAAGTTTTTTTTTGCAATGTTCAGGTAGATTAGAGTTTTATATCTTTATTTGCATTCTGCTTTTTATTCATAAATTACTTGACAGTTGGATATGAGAATTGATGAGAAGGCTGTGCAAAATTTTTTTCCTTCCTTTTCTCCCATTATGTTACATGAGCATTCTTATCTTGCAAACAATTTGCAATATTTGATGGAAGCTTGCGAATTATGATTAAATAAGTAACAGAGCATTATTTCAAGATAGTTCCACACACGGGGACAATATCTAATCTAAAATGTTCACATTAAAATAAGATTGCAATTACTCATATCACAATTTCTTTTATATAAAAAATCCTTCAACTAACTCTCACCCTTAGACATTCTCATCACATTTTCTCAGGATTTTCTATCTTTTTACCTCGAAAATCGAGAGTTATACTTACAAACAAAAATAAAGTACTGATAATAGTCAAGCGAAGGTTAATGTAAGTTAAAGTGAACACAGGAAATGTCCTACTATACTAGTGGAATACATTGAAGAATAAAACTTAAAGATAGCAAAATAAAAGCAACAAGCATCTCCTTATTGTCTTTTGACTAAAAGAGTATAAGATATAAACAAATGCATAATTTTCCTTGTTGAATGAATTTTATGAAGCTCTATCTTTTTTCATATACATTGTGTCTTGAGACTCTTGAGTGCATTTCATTGTGGCTTTGTTTAATAATTTACTATCTCAAATGTATAACAATAATATCCCTTTAGCTAAAAACATTTTTGAGTTATATAAAAATAATATATGCATTCACTAGTATATATGTGTGTATATATAAATTATAATAAAATGCATATGTGTGTAACCACAAAATGCCTTTTACTCATTACTCTCTACTTTACTATTACTTGCAGCTATTTGATTCCTTGTCTACTCATGTGTATCTAATATTCAGTAATATTGAATTCAAGTTGCAAAATGCATTATGTTAAAAAGTATTAATACATTATGAACATGTGTAATGAAATGAAGGTTTAATAATTTAAAGAGATTGAAAAAACTAGTGCAACTTCAAATCGTCAAGCGGTGATCATAATTACTCAAAGAGGAGATTAAAATCTACACTCTTGTTAATATGTAATACAGATTTTATAATTAAATAGCAATATGGGGAATGAATAATGCATAG
Organism: Oncopodura yosiiana; assembly: GCA_009869805.1. Classification (NCBI taxonomy): domain Eukaryota; kingdom Metazoa; phylum Arthropoda; class Collembola; order Entomobryomorpha; family Oncopoduridae; genus Oncopodura; species Oncopodura yosiiana. Next base: position 12,938 of record VCNE01013096.1, read on the forward strand.
AGTATTGTTGCATTCCAATATATACATGCGTATATAATATTGCGTAGAGTTGAAAAGAGAGAGAGATAAGCTAATGAAGTAGCTGAAAAATGTAATTTAATTAACTCTCTGTTATCATAATTATATATAGAGCAATAGCAATAATAGTTTTCAAATTGGGTCAATGAAGTGCAAAAGAATTCTGGAAAGATGCGTAAGAGCTTATATACTTATAGAAGATATATAAAGTGAATAACATAACAAGTCCAACAATGCAATACAAGAAAATAGAACACTACAACTTGTCTCAACCTTGGTTTTTGCTACAATTCCTCAAGCGTATGCTCAATTATCGACTATATATAAACTACCTTTGAGACTTGTGACAAGACAACGTATCAACTTTAGAGTATCAACAATATAAATGTCGTTCTACATTATTCATCCTTAGCTTAAATGTTGATAAAGTATATATACGACTTACGACCCTGAAATTATTTGAGTCAAATTAAACCAAAACATAACTTGGTACATGAGAATACATAATATGTCATGTCAGTTTCAGAGACAAACTTTTTACAATAATCACAAGTTGAAAAAAAGCTTCAACTTGAAGCTACACTGTCATTTAGGAAACCAAAGCTAATCAATGAAGCATTAGCTGAGTGAAGAATATCATATAATAATAGCCTGTATTTCCACAAGAAATTGAATTACTCAAATGAAATTGAAAGTTGTTTATAAAAAAAACTCGAGCAGCAACAGAGATCAAAACATCAAACCAACAAGAAGAGATCATAATATCACACACTCTTTGGTTGGTCTTCTCTCTACACTCACTTTTTATCATCAGTGTATATAAAAAAATTCTAGATTGATTTTCTATGCTAAAGCTTTCCTAGAAGAGACATTATACAACAAGAGACATTATTGTCATAATGATATAACGTCATCATATTATCATCATATAAGCATAAGTTTCTCTCTCTTTTCCACTATACTCTAATATATATTGTCCTAAGAAATCAATTCAATTTATGATATCACATCTCAAAATGTTCAATTACAATGACATAAAGCTCAAGATATTTGATTAAAAGAGAGTTCATCAACATAATAGCGTATGCAGAGAGAGTGGAGAATTCTTTTAGTTTAGTGCACTTGACTTAATTGTAAATGTTGGTAGCATAACGTAAGAAGTATCGTCACTTACCCCGATAATTGGTATCCACAAGCGATAATAAGCTATAGAGTCCATTGTCACTGTCATCTACAGCAGTCACAAAACACTCTCACAAAATATACAAAAACTCTACGTAAATCAAATATTACGTAGTGTTAAATAATTCTCTGTTTGCTTTCTCGTTTTCCTTGATTTTGTATTGACTCAAGAAAATTGAAATCATTTATATTATCAAACTTAATATCCAACTTTGAGTTAAAATATGATGAGCACTTTTAGTACTTTTATTGGAATTAATTCATTGTGTGAGGTGAGATGGTAAGAACTGATTGACTAAATGTGTAGGACTGTCACTGAGAGTAGTTGTCGTTGAGCTCATGATTTTCTATATGTCTCATCTCCTCCAGATTATAACAACAGGCTGTCCATGTGCTTCTCTAGTCTTCTTCTTCTTGTCACACTATAGTACACACACACCTGCCCTTAGTTTATTATTCCTATGAGTAATATAAGTAATACAAGACGGTAGGAATTATTATGTGACTGCATAGTTTGCCATGCAACTAATAACTGAGACTACAAGAGTCAGATAGAAACAAGGCTAAAAAACTATACATACTTACATAGGCCAAGTGAGCAGTGACTCTCTAGACAAGAAGTTATGGGGAATTGATTGGAGACCAACAAGCTAAAGTGTATATGCACTGCCCTGTTGTTGTTGATGCACTGTAATCTTTGTGGCGACTTGACATAGTGAATATAAGCTAGCCCATGTGTTAGATTGAAAATATATACAAACCTATGCAATATACACGTAATAATGACATAAGGTAAAAGAGACTTCGTGTACAAGTTTTCCCTTTCATTTGCTTTTGATATGTTGAAGAAAAGAGACTCTACTCCACTCAATTCCAAGAGCTCTCTCAACCTACACTAAAAATATATTAAATGCACTACAAAATAATGCTTCTGTGGTTTACGAAAGGAAGGAAAGAGAGCTATTGAGAAAAGAGTCTTTTCCGAAATTGTGGTTTTGTAATTTGAATGTCTTTTTCTAAAGAATGCTTATGATATGCTTGAGAAATAAAAAGTTGAGTCATTAAATTTTTTAAGTGGGCAATGTGAGACATAAGATAGTGCTTACTGATTACACATTTTAATCTATGACGTCTCTGTCAATCCAAATGAATTTCAATAATTTGGTAACTTGTTATATATACTATATGATATCTATCCAGTTTCGATGTAACATGATTCGTGATTACGTTAGTGCACTCTGAGAATTATATGCATCTGTTACTCCTTACGTCGTTAACTCTCATTGCTCTTGTAACAAAATAATGTTTTTAAAGACACACAAACAAATTCAAAAGTCAGACACATTTTGTGTGTACTCCACCCTGGCTTGGCTCTGTTATGTTAGTCAGCAGTAACATCAAAGATATTTAGTAAAATGTGAAGAGTGAGAGGGATTTTTGCTATAGTATGTCTCGGTCTCTGCCTAGTATTTTGTGTCTCTTAACTATCTAAACTAAAATATGGTTATGACTCTTGCGACAGTCACTCCTCATAATACATAATATGAGGTAATCGTATAAACACACATTAAAGAGAGGTTAACTCACTTGCAATTTCTTTTGCATATCTGGGCTAAATGAAAATTAAAGAGTCATCTTACTCTTTTTTTACTATATAGTGCTCTTTAGATTCTTAGCATGCAATTCTATATCATCGTCTCATTTTTCTCAAGTGATTAATGAATCTCTCTCTCTCACTCGCCAGAAGTCAGTCAAGAAATCTTTATCATTGCTTACACGTGGAGATGAGTAACCGAGAAGATATATAAATTGTAAAGTAGTAATCCGATTTTATTCTTCAATATATTCAATGTTAACTATATATTTTATTTGTTAGAATTTTTTGTGGGCGAGGCAATTGGTCTATATAAGCTTACTGTTATTGCTTCTGCTGTTATGATGAGCAAAAAAAGTATATATATTGAAACTTTTATTATTCATATGCAATCTTCTTTTTATAAAATGCGTTGGCGTCATTCACTGCTGCTGGCTTGCTGTGATTTTTCTGATGATGCGTGGGTTGAATAAAAGGATGACATGATCAAAACTTAACAAACTCACTTTTTTCTTCTGTTTCTACTATACTCGAGCAACAAACAATGTTTGTGTGTGGAATATGGACAAGTAAAATAAGCAATTATATTGTGAAGAGAATCTTTAGGTCATCTCATCCCTAAAGTATAATATTGTTTTCATTTCCTTGTTTGTTTTAATCACAGGAGTTCTTTTCAATCACTCCGAGTTAAAAAAAAATCAACAAGCTGCTGGAGGTACAATAAAACAAGACTAGTACATCTTTTGCCAATTATATATGTGAACAACATGGTACATTGATACAAATAAGAGAAATTTCTAATTTATTCATTACAATTATTTTTTTCTAAAAACTTTTATTTATTTGGCTTTGGCCACTGAATCAATTTGAAATAAAATGTCATTAGACAGCAAGAAGAATTACTAGTTTCTTTTTGTTTTTGTGAATTCTGACATGTAATTCGTCACTTGCAGAAACTTCTCTTACTGAATACAAAGTAGAATACAATAAAGTGTCACATACTTACAAAATTTCATTTTTCTAGTTACATATTTAATTTATATTATGAAACAACAATTCCGATATCCTTTATTGCATAAAGATTATTTTATACAATGGAAGTGATTAGAAATAAATATATATTATTTTTACATTAGCTAGCCGTGATTGTACGCAATTGTATTCTGTGAAATAAAAAAAAACATTCCTTGGCTAACTTGACTTGCAATTACAATTGTATCAACAAACACCAATGGTACATCAGTTATTTAAATCACGTATCTATCAACAATTCTCAAACTCTTGCTATTATTTCATTGTTATTTGTTGTGTCACAGTAATCTAGAGTAAAGTGACACAATCTTTAAAGAAAAAAAGTTTTTTCCTTCTTACAGCTAATTAGTATTCCTTAAAAATGTCACTAATTGAGTTGAGAGAGTACATTATTGATTTGAGTTTCCACATTGAGTCTTATGTTGTAGCAATCCATTAGCAAATAGAGACAAAAAATCGGCTTTTGTCTTTTGACATATATGTTATAGAAGTAAAAATGTTGAATGAAGCTGTAAACCAAACAAATTGCAGTGCAACTAATTTATAAATCTTTTGCATGTTAGTCAATAACCTTGAATGACAAGTTGCTCTTATTTTTAGCGTGGGTTTTACTCTCTGTTGTAGGCTGATCACTTCTCATTCATTGTGACTAACATTACATTTCAATGTGCGTTCAATGTCTCTTCTAATAAACTACTACTCTATTTCTCTACTAAACTATAAACAAAATTGGTAGTAGCCATAAATGACTTCATTGCGTAGATCTCTTGAGTAAATTCCTTGTCAATGTAAAAAACTTATGAGATGTCTTTAATTACAAGATTCTGTCCCTTATGAGGTAATTGAATATACATATTTTTAAATGAATATTTAAATTGCTTATAGAATAAATAAGATGAATGTCAAGATTTGATTTTTCTTCTTCTGGGTCATGTAATGTAGTATTTTTATGCATATGATACGTCTTCCTTTATGACCTTATATGAAACTACTGTGCACAGTAAATAAGATTAGTAAAGAAAAACTTTTTTCTCTACAAAATAATGCCATCAAGATATAGAGATAGATTACATGACTGATTTGATACGGCAAGGCAAGGCTTCTCTTTTGACTTGACATTCAAATTATAAAATGAAGGAAGGACTTTTTGCTCATATCAATATATTAATATGATTTGAGAGATAATATTCAATCAAAAATCAAATACGAAGAAGTGATATCAATACATATGAGTAATAATTTTAAGGAAAAGTAATAAATTGTGGTTATTAGTCTTTTGAAATTATGATGATGATGATGCGAATGATCTTCTGATGATATGATCTGTATTATAATTTTCAAACGTGGGATTGAGTACCTTGAGAATTTTGCTGTGCTAAGGATCATGATCTAAGACAAAAATCAATAAGGAATGAAAAGCTTATTGGTGATGACATCATGAAATAATTGAAGAGGCTAGAAACCACATTACATCCTTCATTCATGGAACTCTTGTTACATCTGTTTTCAAGATCAAAAATTGCCGAAATTGCAAGATATTCAGATTGCTGATTATTTCTTGGTAGAGTACCTTACATTTCAGTAGTAACATGTCCTCGTCATCTTGCCTAGTGATTTTAAAATTAAGTTGTTAATTTAAATTTGTGCACCTGCTAGCATACTTTTCCTTTTAAAGACAGATACATTACAAAAAAAGTAATTAGCTAAGTTAAATTGAGAATCAATTATCACAGCTATTTGTCTGGCTCTATTATTAATTTAGCTTTTGTAGCTTTATATACACATATGTATAAAAGTACAAAAAAGAAAAAGTGTAATGAACTTCTTCGGCTACTTCTATTCTGCATTGTATTAGTAGGTCCAATCAACGAAACAAAAGCGTGTACAACACCTTTAATACAATATACATTATTATTTTTTCTTCTTTATCATCCTAAAGTGTATATATAATATTAACTCTCTCGTCATTCTTTCTAATCTTTTATTTTCAGAAAAATGCTCTGAGCTATTTAGTAAAATAATATAACAACAACAAGAGAGAATGTTGTTTTTATCATGACTCTCGTGATTCATATTATAAAACACAATTTAATAATAATATTAATATAATATATATACAGTATCTTAAAACAGCATCAGTGTTATGTTATAATAAAAATAACATGACTTGGATTATGTGACAATAAAATTCATGAATGGTGGCACGAGGTGAAAATATCATAGCTGTAAATTAGTTTAGAAAAACTAACCAGTAACCCTTTTTTATCTTTTTAGAATCTAGACCAAATTGCTGTAAAAAAGCGAGAGTAGATTAATTATGTAGATTTTAGATGCATTTTAAAAAATTATGTTATGTGGGATGTTGTAACGTAATAATAATATAAGTACACATCAAGGAAGTCTCTTATAGAGCAAATGACATTTTTAGTGTGGTAGCCTTATACAACATTCGTCACAAGATGAAAATAACATCATTGTGTGTACTTCACATTCCACACCCATAACTCTGATTGCTGCATCTCTCTTTCCTTGTCAACAAACCTTGGCATTAGAGTTTATGATCACTGCGAGAGTCAAGTGTTGGTTCGAAATGTTAAATTACCATAATTATTTTTAAGACACAACCTTAAATCTAACGCAATAAGAAGAATGTGTAGGTGGTCATCTTATACTCTAGAGCAAGTCATCATCATCACATCATATTGCATTACACTTTAGAAAAAAATGACGTGTTCTATATTCTTAAGACGTCGTTACGACAAAAAAAAACTATTATATAGGGGCTCAACTCTTTTTCATCTCATGGTTATTAGTTAGGCAATTGGATTGTAGATGAGACTATACAATGTCTTTTTTTGGGCAAGATTTCAGATTTTAACTAAAACTCGTGAGTTCTGAGGTCATGCAATTTAACATTCACACACAAGACCCAAAGTTAGAAAAGTTCATATAGTTGCAATTTATTGTAGAGACCAAGCCTACTTATTATTACTTACTGCTTGTAGTGATATCACACCCTCAATATAACCCACTTTATGATTTACATAAGTTTATTACACTTTTAAAAACATTTTCAAAGGGTTGGCTGGCATTTAGCTATTTGTTCCTAACTGTTGTGGAAAAAATACTAAGGTCAAAGTTCAATTTGAGATCCGTTGTATGTAGTAGTATTAAGAACTCTGAATTTTTTGTGTTTTTTGACGTGTAGGCGGACTTATAAATATTAAAATATTGTAAAGCTGATGCGGGTTGATAAATTCTTATGTTGAAATTCATAGAGGATTTTGACCCTTGTCTAATTTTGATGGCAATGAACATATCTTCTACTGTTTATTATGTATATAGTAAATCATTTTGTAGTGTACACTTCAGCATATCATCTCTTGAGTAAAGGATGAGAGATGAGACGAAGAAGAAAAAGATGAAGTGTTTCATACTGTGATGTTAAATTAGTAACAGTCATCATAATAGCTCCGTCTACCACCAACTGTGAGCTAATTGTTAATCAACACTTTCTTCTTTAAAACGTAGTAAAGTAATAATGAACTTCACTTTTGGATTGTTGACGTGTCTGAACTGAATGTCTGATTAGATATGAGGCAATAAATATTTTCTTTGATTGATTTTAATTGATATTAGATGCAGCATGTAAAATGTACAAACTATTTTCTTGGGGTCTAGTCTCATGTGTCTCATACTTATCTATTATCTTGAATTCTCCCAGCAACTCCCTTTCCTGATAAAATTCTTTTGACCTTTGACTTTGAATGGAATGCCTTGTGTTCATGTTATAAATATACTGATTATATTTTTTAGGTTTCTCAATGATCTCATATCAATAAATGGAGCAACGTATTCCTCAAGGATTTTTCTCTTTCAGAGAGAGAGAGAGAGAGAAGAGAGATTAATACCAACTACGTCTCTTTTTCCTACTTTTGTATACAAATAACCATTTGTAATCTCGTAAATATTTGTATTTGTCCTCAATTAAAAAAATTCTAAAATGTATATTGGTAAAATAAAAAATGTAAAATTTCTCAGTATTTCAGTTATTAGCATAATTGTTTTGTGTTCATTAACGCGTAAGTAAATAAACATTAATGTGCAACGTTAATTAAACATATCTTATTGAACTACTTATTAGAAATCTCAAATGCCTTCACGGGTTTAAATGAAAATGGAAAGCTGGATGAGGCAATGGTAGAGAAAATCCGAGCAATAATTAAGCATTTCAAGCAAGATGATCCTCGAGGTCTGCCTTCTGAATTTGGAAATGTTGTACCCGATCCTATGCCAGTAAGATAGTCTCAAAATCGCCCTTATTAAATGCTCTCTGATCTTTTTATTCTTTTAGGTTCCTGATATGGATCGTACGTAATTGTTTATTACTCGATTACTCGACATCATTAAATATTTATAGCATCATGTTGATTCTGTAGAAACATTCAGTGGTGCAAAAATGAGATTTAATAATCTAAATGTCCATGGACTATCCAAATTTCAACTTGGGCATGTGAGACTCTCAGTTCAAGAACTAAAGGTAAGAAAATTATATATGTATGTAGATCGTCTCTATCGGCTTTTATATTTCTTTACAATTACAAAATTCCTAAGGGTCTGAAAAATAGCACAGTGAATGTGTATAGCAAAAATTTCTTTCGTGTTTTCAAAAAAGTGAGAACATAACGTGTGTGCGTCTAAAAGTAATTTTGTGGAAAATAATAATTCCATTGTTAGATTGCTGTTGGATTGACTATTGAAGACCTTCTTGTACTTGGGAAATACTCAATGTCAGCTTGGTTCTCTAGATCAAGAGGAAATTTCTCTGTCAATATCATTAATGTGAATACTGAAGCTGAAATAACATTTATGGTTAATAATGATGGCATTTTAAATGTTGGAAACGTGACAATGGATATTAAATTTGATGACATCAAAATGAATTTTGAAAATCTTGGTAAATATAGAGCTATAATATTGACTATTAAATTGGAGTACTTTGCGACACAGAACATACAAAATGATAGTGATAGTAGTATCAACTTGATACTTTTTTCACTAACGTCATAATTTGACTTGACTCTCAGCCACAATAGAGAGAAGAGACGTTAAAAGTAGTCTCGTGTTTTTTATTATTTTGAAAGATTTTCTGACAGAAGTTTATCAAAAACAGTTTTATTCGTTGGTATATTGTATAATTAAAGGTAAGGTATACTTTTATCAAATCAGAACTATTTGCAACTGTAGGCGTCAATGTTGTTTATTGATTAGAGCATGTCATCTTTGTCAACCCTATGAAGTATATCCACAAAGAATTATTCATACTGGTAGTAGTAATTCTGCTCATATGTAAAGGACAATTGGGTCAACAAATTAGATTGGATAAAAATTGAAGCAAGTATTCAATCTTCAGGAGTTGGTGTCATCATTACTAACAATTATCTGACTTGCCTACCAGATACATTCCATATTTTGATAATGGTGAAGGGTTGACATTTGTACCAACAACTCAACCTATTCCTAAATCAATTGAACAAGCTAGAGCAAATTATCGTGGATTTGAATATTAATACTAATTTGAACTTCATTCATATCAAGGTGAAGAACAGAAAATCACTTGTGGAGTATATGATATCAAAAACAAAGCTACTGGAGAATTTGTCCACAAGGGCGAAAATACAACAACATTAGCTGAAAGATTGCGATCCCATTTATCAAATTCAGATAGTCTAGTGAATAAATATATCAAGAAAAAATCCAGCAGCTACTCTTATGGCATGAATTCTTTATTTTGATTTGGATTTTTATAGACGATTTAAATTCCAGCAACAACATAATTCAATTGAGCGAAATTATTATTCTTTTTTGTATCCTTATTTCAGTTTAATATTATTTTGCAAATATAGAATCAGAAAATAAATGACGAGAGTAAATTGTGGTACATATAAATAATATTTGCTGTGTTTCACTTCAGTATTTCAATTCATCTACAATTACTTTCATTTTAATTTATTGTTCCAGGATTTTTAGGCTCAATTTTTCAGGTTTCTTCTTCTTGTTAAGATTGTTGTGTAATTTTATTAGAATGTGCTATTGTTGACAGTCAAATTAATTTTTATTATATGTTGTTGTGTATGCACATTAGTTGTTTTTTTTTCGTTCGTGTGTAGTTTTATTTATGCAATATGGGAGTGACATAATTTGCTAACTTTTTTCAATATTATTATATTAGAAAATATGTTATATGTTGTGTCATTATGTGTCTTCAATGTCTTACTACGTTAACTGTGATGTACTATATATGTTTTTATATTTTGTCTTTTTTATTAACCTTTGTTGTTGTTTCTATTAACCCTTCTATGTCATGAAATATGTATGCCACAATGTATGTGTATGGTTTTGTTTGTTTGTTCTTGTCATAGGGGATGGTAAATTCTGTTGGAACATTTATTTTCGACAACATTAAACCAATGATTTTGTCTGAAGTTGAAGATAATGTAAGAGGAGAACTAAATCGTCAAGCAAGAAGTGTACCACAACAATTTCCTAATTCTATTACACCTGTCGACATGTTTCTATCTTTAGCAAGGTAATTCAAGAAAAAAGAATACTTTTTTGCATGAACTATTGATTATATATAGACATATATGATTAAATTGTTTTGCACAGTTGTATATTGGATTAAAATTGCATGATATGCATGAAAAAGTGAGAATTATTGTATAAGAATTATAAGTCTTGTCACTAAAAGTATACAGTTACGCAAATTATAACAAGCTTTGTTTTATAGAGTATACATTAAAGAACAAGGCTTGGATCCATTTCCACTTCCAGACTACAAAGTTTCAACCTATACAAATTTTGATTTAACCGAAGGTGTACTTCATGGATTATCTACAATTCGTCGTACCGGACCAATTATAATTAAATTTGAAGAAAATACAGTTGATATAACTGTTAATCTTGGAGCAGAAGATTTGAAAGGTGACAAAAATGACAATTAAATTTATTATTCCAGGTCAATATATATTGATTATTATATAATGAAATGTCCAACAGGAAAATACACCTGGTCATGGGGATTGATGAAAAATATATTAATCCGTACTGGAGTTATGGAATTTAACATTGAATATATAAATGCTGAAGTTCGAGTGACACAACCAGCCAATTTAGACAAACCAACATCAATTGAATATATAAATTTAGACGTTGGAAACATTGCCGTTCTGAGTGATGGAGCAGGAACATTGGATTATGTAGTAGAGGCTGTTTTTAATATTGCACCAAATATTTTTAGAAAACAAATTGTTGATAGCTTGGAAGAACCAATGAGAAAATTTGCTGAGCAAGAAGTAAGAAAGCAACTTAATATTGAGGCCATGATTGAAGAAAGACTATAAATATTCATAATAAAAATAAATTTTCACTTTATTATTCACACATAATAAAAACACCAAAAGACTTTTATGTAAAGAGTGCAAGTAATTGTGGCAATTATTTTTAAAGAAAATACCATATTTAGAATACATAATAATGTTCGTTAGTGAACTACACTGCAGGTCATCTTTTGACCTTAATCTTTTTGACATTTGTTTTATGAAATCATTACTCATTTTTATCATCATCCACCTACTTGCTTGCGTCTTTTTAGAGAGTGTTGGTGACAAATATAGGGCGACATTGACTGACACACACATAGAGATTATTTTGAGGCTAATTACAGACATGTCCAGTCTTATTTATAATTTTTTGAAGTACAATTTTAAATTATAGTCTAATCTTTCGATGATGATTTTTTTGCTCAATATGTAGTCCATGAACTGAAGTTACTGCTCTGC